>PVIR01043655.1:0-11617 GCA_004026965.1 Petromus typicus
CCTGTGTCCCAACCCCAAGGTTACGCCACGGAGCTGGCCCTTTGGGAGGGGGTGCAGAGGCTGGTCCTGGGGGCCCCTCGGTATCAGCACACCGGAAAGGTCGTCATCTTCACTCAGACAGTCGGGCAATGGAGGCCACAGGCTGAAGTCACAGGGACCCAGGTTGTATGGAGGGAGCCAGAGTGGAACTTGCGGGTCGCAGGGTGGCCAGGGAGAGAAGGAGAGGTGAGGGTCTTTGGGGCCACGGGGCAGGTCCTGGCGCCTGGGGAGGGGAGACGCCGGGGCCCCTGGTGGCACATCTGGCGGGGCAGGTGGGGTGACCCCGGCTCTGCCTCAGATCGGCTCCTCCTTTGGGGCCTCCCTCTGCTCTGTGGATGTGGACAGAGATGGCAGCACCGACCTGGTCCTCGTTGGGGCCCCCCATTACTACGAGCCGACCCGAGGGGGCCGGGTGTCCGTGTGTCCCCTGCCCAAGAGGGTGAGTGTCCATGGGACTGGGCAGGGCAGACCTGCTGAGGGAGGGCGGGGGAGGGGGAGGGAGGTGTGTGGACTGGCTGTGGCCTGTGTTTGTCTCGCAACAGAGCAGGTGGCGGTGCGAGGCTGATCTCCGTGGGGAGCAGGGCCATCCCTGGGGCCGCTTTGGGGCAGCCCTGACGACGCTGGGCGATGTGAATGGGGACAAGCTGACAGACGTGGCCATTGGGGCCCCCGGAGAGCAGGAGAACCGGGGTGCTGTGTACGTGTTTCATGGGGTCTCCCGACAGGACATCAGCCGGTCCCACAGCCAGGTGAGGCCCAGTCGCTGCTTCCCCCCACAACGATGTCTCTCTGTGTGCCTCCCTTTCTCTTTCACTCTGCCAACTGGCAAATCCTCCCCTTGTTTTACCTCCTTGCCTAGCACCAGGCATCTGGTAAGCAGTGAACCAAATCTGAGGTCTGAGCAGTCAAAACATAGGTGGTCAGTGCGCTGCCTGTTCTGGGACTTGGTACTTGAGTAGTCTCCACCCAGGCCTCGTGGTCCCTCAGAGACTGTACAAAGTATCAGAGCTGGCCTTGGCAAGCTGGCCTTCCAGTGTACTGACTGTCCTCTGGACTTTCTGCTGCCTATCACATTAAGCCCAGCTGCCGTGTCTGCTTCTTCACTCATTGCTCTGAATCCTATATGATTTTTAAAAACATTTTTTTCTTATTTAAAAAGATTTGTTAGTGCATATTAATTGTTCTGATTAACAGATTTAGTTGTGACATTTCTTAGTGCATGCAATGTACTTTGATTGTATCCACCCTCCCTGCCACCCAGTCCTTCCTACATCTCTCTAAGCCCTCCTCTTCTCTTCTGTTTTTGTGTCAGCTTCTTTCTCTCAATATTTCACGTATGAGAGACAACATGTAAGCCTTGTCTTTCTGAGTCTAGCTTATTTCACTTAGTATGATAATCTCTGGATAGATCCGTGTCCCTGGAAATGACATGATTCTGTTCTCCTTTATGGCTGAAGATTACTCAGTTTCTTTATCCTTCATTGGTTGATGGGCATCTAGACTGATTTCTTGTCTTGGCTATTGTGAATGGTGTTGCGATAAACTTGAACATACAGGGATCTCTTTCATGTGCTCACTTTGATACCTTTGGGTCTATATCCAGCTATGCCTGATAATAATTCTACATTTAGTTTTTTGAGGAACTTTGATATTGCTTTCCATAGTGATCAGATTATCTTCTCACTAACAGTGTACGGTAGTTGCTTTTTCCTTGCATCTTCATTAGCATTTATTTTTTGTTTTCTTGATAATAACCCTTCTGACTGGGGTGAGGTGGCATCCCAATGTGTTTTTCACTTGTTTATTTATAGTACTGAGGATACAACCAGGGTCTTCACACCGAGCGACACCATCAGCTGCCCTTCTTGCTTTTTTAATTTTGAAATTTGAGATAGGGTCTCCAGAAGTTGCTAACTTGCCCAGGGTGGGCTAGAACTTAAAATTCTGCTTCAGCCTCCAAGAGAGCTAGGATTAAGGCTGTGCCACCATGCTTGGCCTCAGAGTACTTTTGATTTGCATTTCTCTAATGACTAAAGGTGCTGAGCTTATTTTCACATTCTTATTGGCCACTTGTACTTTTCAAAAAATTTTTTCAGCTTATTTGGCCATGATTGATTGAATTAATTGTTCATTGATGTTAGATTTTTTTAAAGTTCTTTTTATATTCTGGATTAATCTTCCATCTGAGGAATAACCAGCAAAATTTGTGTCCCATGTTACAGACTCTCTTCACTTTGTTGACTGTTTGCTATGCAGAAACATTTTAATTTGGTGTAGTCTAATTCGTTGCTTCTTGCTATTATTTCCTGAACTATTGGAGATCTATTCAGAAAACTCGATACCAGTACAAATCTTGAAATGTTTTCCCTAGATTTTCAAAGGTTTTTTTGACAGTCTCCTTTGTAGTTCAGGTTGGTCCTGAACTCACTGTGTAATCCAGGCAAGCTTTGAACTCACAGAATTCCTCCTGCCTCTACTTCCTGAGTGTTAGAATTATAGGCATGAGCCACCATGCCTGGCACTGTGATATGTGGTATTGATTGCTGGTGAGCATGAGTCACCATGCCCGGCATTGTTGTGTGTGGTTACTGGGGATCCAGCTCAGGACCTTGCCCTTGCAAGGCACACACCCAAACCACTGAGCTAAATCCCCAGCATGTATCTGTATGATTTCATACCATTCCTGCCCTCAGTGATCCCACTAATCCTCCTCTACATAGAAACACTACTGTCAAAGTAGCAAAGTTCCTTGAGAAGGGAGGGTTGCTTTCCTTGACAAAAATTGAGGAAATTCCAACTAAAAAATAGGCAAAGGGTCTGAACAGACATTTCCTCAAAGAAGATAAACAAAGGGCCAATAAGCACACAAAAAGATCTCAACCTCATTAGTTATCAGACATCAGGAAATAAAAACCACCATAAGGTACAGTTTTGTATCTGCTGAAATGGCTAGATTCAAAAGACTGATAGTAACAACTGTGGGTGAAGTTGTGGAAATGGAAAATAGAAAGGTATTCAAAAGGCTAAATATAGAGTTGTTGTGTGATCCAGCCATTTCACTAGAGAATTAAAAACATACATCCATACTAACATTTGTGCATGAGTTAGTTGTGTGGTATAGGCTTGTACTCCCAGCATTCAGGAGACGGAGGCAGGAGGATCACCAGAAGTTTAAGGTCAGCTTGTGCTACACAGTAAGTTCCAGGCCAGCCTAAGCTACATAGGGAAACCTTGTCTGAAAATAAAACAAAACAAAACACCCCCCCCAAAAAAAACCAAAAAATAACCTCTGGTACATGAATGTTCCTTGCAGCATTATTCATAATAGCCAAAAGGTGGGAATAATCCAAACATCTATCCACTGATGAATGAACGAGGTGTTGATATAGGGTGCAGCATATATAAACCTTGAAAACATTATGCTATGTGAAAAAAGCCAGTTGCAGAGGACCACGCATTATATGATAGCATTTGTGCAAAATTCAAGAGTATGCTAATCTATAGAGATGGAAACTAGATGAGAGGCTCCCTAGGGCTAGGTATGGGGAGAAATGAAAGGCATAGGGTGACCTCCAACAGGTATGGGGTCTCTTGTTGAAGTGAAGACAGTGTTCTGAAACTGACTGTGGTAATGTTTCTACAATGCTATGAACCTATGAAACACTACTGTGTTGTATCCTCCAAGGAGGTTAATTGTGTGGTATGTGGGTGGTAACTCAAGAAAGCTGTTACTTCCCTGACCCAAAAACATCACAAATGGTCCGTGAAGCTCTGCCATCCCTGTGTGACGCTGGCCAAGCTACTCGTTCTCTGTGCTCAGTTTCTCTCTGTCCAATGGTGAGCTTGACAGAACTGGCCTCACCAATCTGCTGTGGTGTTGATCAATGAGTTATCGCGAGTGAGAACCAGCACAGCGTTGGCTCTCACAAGCTCCTCACTGTGTCACCGACGGTCAGTGACATCATGGAGGGAGGTACATGACAAGGAGATCAAGGCTAGAGTCAGAGAGCAGGAAGAAGCCAAGCTTACCTTGCTCTTTTTGGGGGGCAGAAGTAGGGGTGACAGTACTGAGGACTGAACCCACGGAGCCCTGCACTACATTCCTAGCCCTTTTGAAAACCGTCATCCATGGGCCAGCGATTTTTAGCTCAGTGGTTCCAGTGTCTGCCTGGCAAGTGCAAGGTCCCGAGTTCGATCTCTGGTAACTACAGACAAAATGCTGGGCATGGTGATTCATATCTGAAATCCCAGCACTCAGGAGGCAGAGGCAAGAGGATTGCCAAGAGTTTGAGGCTAGCCATAGTGATTTCAGGTACCTGAACTACAAAAAAAAAAGCAATACCCTGTCTCAAAAAGAAAAAGAAAATTGCCATCCTTTTTAAAAATTTGAGATTCTCACTAAGTTGCCCAGGCTGGCCTTGAACTTGCAATTTTCCTGCCTCAGTCTCCTGAATAGTTGGGATTTTAGACACTCACTATCACATTCAATTATCAGTCTCATTCTTTTATAACTCTCTGGAAATAAACAGATCACGTAAGGTCTACTGTGTTTAAACTCTTCTGAGGTCAGTGCCCACAGCCATCCAATCATCTTCTGCTAGAAAGGCTTCCTTAGAAGATCCAGCACACTGGGGACCACGCCTCCAGTACTTCACCTCGTGGGGAACAAGCCCTGTCCAAATCACGGCCCAGCTGTTCCCCAACATAACTTGCTTTCTCCTCTGCGCAGAGGGTTGCAGGCTCCCAGCTCTCGCCCAGGCTCCAGCACTTCGGGCAGTCGCTGAGCGGGGGCCAGGACCTCACCCAGGACGGGCTGGTGGACCTGGCCGTGGGGGCCCAGGGGAGCGTGCTGCTGCTCAGGTGAGAACAACTGCTTCAGACACTCCCTGTGTGTTCCTAGGTCCGCATAGGGCCCCACCCACTTCCCTCCACAGTTGTTCCACCAGGACCAAGAGCCTGCCTCAGCCTGTGTTCTGCCCACAGGACGAGACCTGTCCTCGGGGTGGAGGTTACCATGCACTTCACGCTTGCAGAGATCCCCAGGTCCTTGTATGAGTGTCAGGAGCAGGTGGCCCCTGTCCAGGACTTGGCTGATGCCGTGATCTGCTTTGATGTTTATGAAAGTACCAAGACTCAAGTAGGTGAGTCCTCTCTCCCTGATCCTGGACACCCTGACCTTGAGGTCCCCCATGTGCTCCCTGTCTACTGCCTGCCTGTTCCTCAACTGAGGATCCACCCCTCATCTGTCTGTCTTTCTCTCTCTGACTTCCCCATATGCTGCTCTCCTTTCCAGGTAATCTGCAGAGCTCTGTGACCTTTGAACTTACTCTCGACCCTGGCCGCCTGAGTCCTCGTGCCATCTTCAAGGCGACAAACAAACGGACACTGACTCAAGTCCAAGTCTTTGAGCTGAAGCAGCACTGTGAGACTGTGAAGTTGCTCCTCCTGGTGAGGCAACTCAGCAGGTGGTGCTCGACACACAGCTGAGCCAGCAAACAGACCACTTGGGTTGGCTGCAATGGCCAGAAGTCACACAGACGGATTTCAGGGAAGGAAATAGGGCTGCTTGAGAGATCTTTGGTGCAGTAAGCCAGGAATCTTTCAGGGGCTCGTTGGGCACAGTCGATGGCTATGCTCTGAAACAGGTCCCGTGTAGGGCTGGGCATGCAGCAGGTAGCAAAACGGTCAGTGTCCACCAGGAGATCTTGGATGGGGAAAACATCCAAATGAGCTTCCAGATGGCAGATACTGGGTGGTGATAGGCTTTAGGAAGAAAGATAAAACCAGGGGCCTGAAGAGAGGGGGGCGGACTGGAAGACACGGAGGAGAGCGAGAGACCTGCACGCAGAGAGCAGGGCAGATTCTGCACCGCAGGATACGAACACCATGTGCTTCCTGACAGCTCCCCTTTAATGCCTATCCTCCAGGGCTGTGTGGAAGACTCAGTGACCCCCATTATTTTGCGCCTTAACTTCTCTCTGGAGGGCAAGCCCATCCCTCCCCTCCGAAGCCTCCAACCTGTGCTGGCTACAGATGCTCAGACGTACTTCACGGCCTCTGTGAGTGCGGGGCTCAGGGCTTTCGAGGGCTACACAGGCTGGCTCTGGTCTCAGGAAAACCCCGCATGGTTCTTCTCTAGCTCCCCTTTGAGAAGAACTGTGGAGCTGACCACATATGCCAGGACGACCTGGGCATCACCTTTGGCTTCTCGGGGTAAGCATCTACCTGCTTAGTTCTGCCTTGGGGCCCCACTTCCCTTCCAGATCCTGGGCTCAGAACCCAGGGATGCTGCCTCGTCTCCTGCCTCCTCACCCCATGCTTTCCCCAGACTGTTTCCAGCCTCAATGAGACTCCTCTCTTCCTCCCTCTCCAATGCCCAGCTTGAAGACGCTGGTGGTAGGGAGCAACCTGGAGCTGAATGCAGAAGTGACAGTGTCCAATGATGGTGAAGACTCCTACGGAACCACAGTTACCTTCTTCTACCCAGAAGGGTTGTCCTATCGACGTGTGGCAGGACACCAGGTATTCCCTCTGGGGGGCTAGGAATCAGCATAGGTAGATCTGTCCTAGGTCCGAAGCTCAGCTTGGATGGCAGATGCTTAGCAGCCTGCAGTAGGCCAGAAGTCCGGGCTGGTCTTGGGTGGTCATAGCTGTGCTGTGTGTGGCTTGCTCAACTCATGTGATGTTCAGCTCTGGGCCTCACATTTTAAAGACACTGGCTTCCAAAACTAAGTTCTTGGAGGCCATTAATGCGGAGAGGAGGGTACCCTAACCTTAAATTTCTTCACACGCCATGTCATGTCAATATTCCTCTTTCAAAATAAGTGCTTCAATCTTCAAATATTTTAAACATTATTATGTAGAAGAAAGGGTCAAATTTATTGGTTACTCTGAATTAGGGCTTGACAACATTTTTCTATAAGAACCAAACAAGAAGTATTTCATCTTTATGGACTGTATAGTTGCCAGTATCTTCCCTGTTGTAGAGTGAAAATTCACTGATATGAATAAACATGTGAGTGAATGTACCCATGCTGTAGTCAGACGGCTCATAACAATAGGGTGAGGATATTTGCCTCTCTGTGTTCTAAAAGACAAAACTACAACCAAGGGAGTCAAAGAGGAACAATTTTTCTTTGGTCAACATTTTATTGGAAAAAACTTTAAAAGTTTACAAAAATAGATAATAATTCAACACATTTCCCCAAACTTATCATGCAGATTCAACAATTACCAACATTTTTACTCAATTTTTCCTTTTGCTGAAAATTTAAAAACAAATTCCATAGGTGAGTCATTGTACCCTATAGTTCTAAACACTGGAGACATCTTACATGACCTCAAAACCATTATCTTGTCCCAAGGGACAGGGGATTCCTTGGTATTTAGACATAGCCCAGTTTCTCTAATCATCTCAAAATGTCTTCTTGCCCTGATTTATTTGAACAGAGATCTAGTCCAGGTTCACTTTGATTTGTTTGCTCTTTCTGCCGGGTCTCACTCCCAGGGGAAGCATATTGTAGTGAACGTATGAAAATACCTACGAGGAAAAGAAGCACCTCTAGGCTGCCAGGGGCAGTGCTGTCTCTGAAAGTGCCCCTAGACCTCAGCCAAGGACGACACATGACCTTTGCTGATACTGATTTCAGCAAATGAGCAGTTAAAAAATATACCTGGATACAATCCAGGAAACATGATCAGTAAATTAAGGAGTTATTATTAATTTTTTCCAGTGTGATTTTTGAGTCTTTAGTTATGTTTAAAAATATCTTTATTATCTTGGTGGTATACACTGAAGTATACCTGCATTAAACAATATGATACTTGGAATACACTTTAAATTATTCAGGAAGAGAAAATGTATAGAATAAAACAATCATTGAAAACTTCTAATACCTTCAGCTGAGTGAATGATACTGTGGGTTTGATTTTGTAGTCTCTACTTTCGAGTATGAAAATTTCCATAATAAAAGGTCTTAAAAACAAGAATAAATAAAAAGAGAGAAACTAACAGATGAGACTTCTGAGCAGATAATATCTAAGGGTCTTCTAAAAACAAGCTTGAGGTAGAGTCCACGAGGTTGTGGCACACTTCCCAAAGTCTCTTTGAACTCTGACAAATACCATCTCGTCCACCTGCATCGCCCAGGACCCACAGCAGCTCCGCTCCCAGAGGCTGACATGTGACAGCGCCCCTGCTGGGAACCGGGGCACTCGGAGCACCCGCTGCAGCATCAACCACCTTGTCCTCCGCGGGGGCACTCAGGTCAGCCTGGCCTCTCCCCCCCCAGCCTGACCCACCCTGCTCTTCTCCGCTGCAATCTCTGTCCCTCCCTCTTCCTCAGATCACTTTCTCCATCATGTTTGATGTCTCTCCCAAAGCTGAGCTGGGAGACCGGATGCTCGTTACAGCCAAAGTGCGCAGGTGAGCTTGACGCGGCTCGGCAGCAGCCTGCCCACCCCAGCTGCACACTGTACCCAACAACCAGCCTTTCCTCATTTTCCAGTGAAAATAACATCTCCAAGACCAGCAAGACCAGCTTCCAGCTGGAGCTCCCGGTGAAGTATGCCGTCTACACAGTGATCAGCAGGTACTCCCCGGGCTGTATTCCCTGTCACTCTAGCTGGGGGAACATCTGGGTTAATTTAGGTTTTACTATCGTCCTTTCAAGTGGCAGTTGATACTTCTGTCATTATCATTATAACCTACAACTAGTAGACATTATAAGTCTCAGACCCCAAGATTCTCTTGGCTTTCCTGGGCATATGAGACGTATCCCTGTCTTTGAGGTTCCTACGGTTTCACTGGGGAGCAAAGTTACCATGGCCCAAGCCAGAATCTCATCGAGCGAGCACCCTTGGATGTGTTTCTGAGCCCTGGGATGATGTGGATGTGTTAAGCAGCTCTATAACAAACACCTGACCTAATCTGCTTACAACGAGGACGCGATTGGCTCCCAGTTTGAAGTTCCAGTCCATGTTCTCCTGTCCTGTCCCTTTGGGTCTCTGGTGAAGCAGCACTTCCTGGCAGGAGTGTGCGGTGGAGGAGAATGGCTCCCCTGAGGGCACTAAGTAAAGAATGAGATGAGAGGCCGGGGAGTTAGCTCAGTGGTTCCGGCGCCTGTCTTGCAAACGCAAGGACCCGGGTTCTATCCCCGGTAACCACATACAATACTGGGTGTGGAGACTCACGCCCAGCAGCAACCAGTACCACATACCACAGTGCCAGGTGTGGTGGCTCACGCCTGTCATCCCAGCACTCAGGAGGCAGAGGCAGGAGGATTGCTGTGATGTGAGTTGGAGGCTGAGCTCAGGGCCAGCCTGAACCACAAAGCAAGACCCTGTCTCAAAAAATAAACCTAAAAAAAAAAGGAATGAGACGGGAGCCAGACTGCAGCAGTGGGATGAGGGCATGAGGGCCTCCTGTCAGGGGCACCTCGAGCCACCTGAAGACCGCAGCACTGGGCCTCCGCAGAGCAATTCTTCCAGAATTGCTCTTGACATTTGCGCAGGACAGGTTTTCAGTTTTTCGTTTTTGTTCAAGGAACAGACTTATACACCCTGTGGGGCCTAAGAAACTCTCTTCCCCTTTGCCCCTTTGGCAAGAGCAGGGACAGATGATCTTCCTGCTGCAGAGGGGGAAGCTGGATGGAGGATAGGGCCTTAAAATGTTGCCCAAGGAAGGCTACATGAAGAGTTTAAAACTAAGAGGTAACTGAGTGTTCGAGCGGATAGTTCCTTTCAGCAGACATCTTCCTAATGTTTACTGTGCCAGGCATGGTGCTGTGGTGACTTTCTTTAAATTCATTTGATATCTGACAAAGTTTATTGAGCTCCTCTGTGTAAGCAAAACCAAATATAAGCCCTGGTCTCATGGGCTGTCTCTTGTTAGCTGATCTTTTCAGGCTCAGGGTTCCACACTCTCTCCTGCATTTGGACACTGCTGCCCTGTCAGTGCACACTCAGGGCTTACCTTCTGGGGGAGCACAGGGGTTCCTACGGCACCGGTAGCCATATGTGGCTCCACAGCATTGGCATGGCTGTGTGCCTGATACTCAGAGGGGCTCCAGATGCCAGTCTGGAGCATTTGGGGTGGTGGGGGGGGAATGAGACTCTGGAGTAAAGAGGCTGGAATTCAGGCTATGAGGTAAAGGTCAGGCACTTGGGGAGCGGGCAGTGAGGGGTCCTAGCTGACCACTCCCTGCCCAGCCTTGGGCTGGCGAGGCCTCATGAAGTGTTGTGGCCCTGAGACCTGGAGAAGGATCCTTTGTGCCCCTCAGTTCTGAGCCCCAACACAGGAAAAGCCGAGTGGACCAGAGAGCAGGCCAGGGAGGCTTGTGGGAGTCTCAGCAGCAACTGTGCTACCCCAGCACACAGTCAGCAGCGTCTTCTCAGCCTTCCCACACTTCTGCCATGTCCCCCGTACATCTACATCCTTGTGCCCATGAGAGGCTGAAATAAAAATGTCCAGCCAGTCCACAGTGTGCCCTTGGCTCCTTTCACAGTGCCCCTGCCGAGGCCCAAATAGTCTCCTCTGTGGTCAGCTTCTGTAGCACTTAGCCCTGCTCCCCCAAACCTCCTTCCCTCATGGGAGCCACAGGCCCTACCCCATGACACCCCAAGGCTGCACTGACCATCGGTCCCATCGTGCCAGATCTAGGGCCTCCTCCGGGGTTCCTGTGGGCATTCACACCCATTTCTGCTGCTTCTTCTCTCACCAGCCATGAACAGTCCGTTAAGTACCTCAACTTCTCAGCCTCCGAGGAGGGCGGGAACAACGTGGCCGTGCACAGATACCAGGCAAGCGGCGGCCCCTTAGCTCAGGCTGTGACCTGGGAGTTGGGTGTGGGCCCTGCTCTCACCCCCCTCCGTGCAGGTGAACAACCTGGGTCAGAGGGACTTGCCTGTCAGCATCAACTTCTGGGTGCCTGTGGGGCTGAACGGAGCAGCTGTGTGGACGGAGGTGGAGGTTTCCCACTCCCAGGTAGAAGTTCTTAAGGGCTGCGCTGGCGCCTTCACTAAGGCCTTTTTCCTGGGTTCCCTGTGTCTTCCATGAGTCAGTTTGAGCTGAGGTGCGCGTTCCCTCCATGTCTTCTAGAATCTGCACATCCAGTGCTCCTCAGAGGGACTGGCTCCCACAGAGGCTGACTTCCGGACTTACCTGCAGAAGGATCCCGAGCTGGTGAGGGGGGCTGTGGACTGCTCTCTACGGGGGGCCTCGTATTGAAGGAATTTAACTCAAGAATCAGACTGCTTTTCTGGGGTTGTAGAGTTGAATGTTGTCTTCTGCCTTTACACATCTTTCTCTGGCCAGATACTACTTCTCTGTCCCTAGGACTGCTCCGTTGCTGACTGCCTAAGGTTTCGCTGTGATGTCCCCTCCTTTGGCATCCAGGAGGAACTTGACTTCATCCTGAAGGGCAACCTCAGCTTCGGCTGGGTCAGCCAGGTGTGTGGCCCGAAGCAGGGCCCCTCCTCCAGCTCCCTGTCTTATTCACGGGTCTGCGGGTCTGCCCCTTCCTCAGGCCAGGCCAGTTCCCGAACCCTGAGCTTCCCTGGAGCCAGTGCCCCTCCTTCC
>PVIR01043656.1:0-11614 GCA_004026965.1 Petromus typicus
AACATGTCCATCTTTCTATGTCTATTAAATTAAACTTGGACTATTAACGTGGAATAGCAGGTATGAATGATTAGAATAAATGTATTATGGTTTATATTATATATGTTTATTATTATGTTATATATGGCTTATATTATGGTGTATATTATATATGTTTAATTAGAATAATTAAACATATTATTATGGTTTTCGGGGGCAGTAAGAAAAAAGGAAATTTTTAAAAAACAAACTTTTTACCTCAGAAAAGTGTTAGATTTATAAAACACTATAAGATGGTAGAGAGTACTCATAATCCTATTCCTAGACTCCACTGTTACATCACTGTACTGAACATTACATGTCTTGTTTGTATGTGCATACATGTTATAGTCCCATATTATAGTACTAGGGGCTTCAACTAATGAAGCACTGTTGATACCTCAGTGATAGCTGACGTCTCCCTCATTCTTTTCTGCCCCTCGATTCCATTCTGCTGTCACATGGCCCTGATCTCTTCTTGGCTGCAATAGTTTGTCACACTTCTCTTTGTTTTAGATTGCCTTTACAGCTTGGACACATATTGGTCATTTAGCTCAGGAATTTCCCTATCATGGCATTTGTCTGGTGATTTTCTACGACTGCACGGGGGATACGGGTGTTTGGAAGCAAACCCCAGAGGGTAGGAGCTGTTCTTATGTCGTCTGATGAAGCTTTCCCTCTGTCACACCCTTCCTTCACCTTGTCCTTCCTGCCTTGGAGCCCACAGATTATATGCTGAATACATGAGCCAGAATAAATGTTTCTTAAGTTATGGGTATCAAGTATTTGTCTCAGCAATGAAGAGAGTGACTGAGACAATTCTGAAATTTCCATTCAGGTCTTTGACCTGTCTGGAGTTGTTTTTGTGTTAGGTATAAAGTCTGTCTCCCTCTTTCTGTCTCTCTTCCTTGATGGACATGGAAGGACGGACAAGGACAGACAGTGTTCCAACAGCATCTGTTGAAGATGGTCTTTTCCCACTGAATGGCCTTGGTCACAGGCCAGCCCACCATATTTGATCACGGTCTTCCTAAGTTCATTCCTCTTTCCTATAATCACTGGGTTCTCTCACCAGTGTCACGTGGATTCCTGTACTTCTATCCGAAGTCCTGAAGTTGAATAAAGTGAGTCTTCTGATTTAACTCTTGCAGAATTGTGATGGAATTCTATATCCTTTATATTTCCATGTGAAGTTTAGAGTGGATTATTTAATGCATATGAAAAGCTTGCTGGGAGTTTTAATGGGCCGGGGCTAAATCTATAGCTATGGTTATCTATTTATCCTGAGTAAGTTTTGGTAGTTTGATAGCTGGAAACAGAAAAGATTCAAATGACGTGGCTTGTGTCATCCAGTTGTCCAAACCTGAGCACAGAGTCATCTGTAACATTGACCCTTTGTTCATTTTCTTTTGAGATAGGGTTTCATTTTTGTGGTTCAGGCTGGCACTGAGCTCAGCCTCAAACTCACATCACAGCAATCCTCCTGCCTCTGCCTCCCGAGTGCTGGGATTACAGGCGTGAGCCACCACTCCTGGCACTGTGGTATGTG
Organism: Petromus typicus; assembly: GCA_004026965.1. Lineage (NCBI taxonomy): Eukaryota > Metazoa > Chordata > Mammalia > Rodentia > Petromuridae > Petromus > Petromus typicus. The sequence goes on from PVIR01043656.1 coordinate 1,568, forward strand.
GTACTGGTTGCTGCTGGGCATGAGTTTCCACACCAGTATGGTATGTGATCACTGGGGAATCGAACCCAGGTCCTGGCGCTTGCAAGACAGGCACTGGAACCACTGAGCTAAATCCCCGGCCCCTCCCCTTTGTTCTTTAAGAGCTCCAGGACTGTGATGCCTCTTTCCTTCTTGATATCGACAATGTGTGTTCTCTCTCTCAGCAAGTGATGCGTCAATTTTATTGATCTTTTCAAAAAGCTAGCCTTTGATTTTGTGTGTTTATTTTAGCTATTGTTTTCAATATTATTTCTGGCCTAATTTTTTCTGATTTTCTTTTCTTCTGTTTTCTTTGCTCTACTTTTCTATTCTTTTTTTTTTGAGACAGAGTCTCGCTTTGTAGTTCAGGCTGGACCTGAGCTCAGCCTCAAACTCATATCACAGAAATCCTCCTGCCTCTGCCTCCTGAGTGCTGGGATTACAGGTGTGAGCCAGCACACCTGGCACTGTGGTATGTGGTGCTGATTACTGCTGGGCGTGAGTCTCCACACCCAGTATTGTATGTGGTTGCCGGGGAATCGAAACCAGGCCCTTGGGCTTGCAAGACAGGTGCCAGAACCACTGAGCTAACTCCTTGGCCCTACTTTTCTATTCTTATGTCTAGTTTCCTAGGAGAGAAGTTTAGATTGCTTATATTAAATTTTCTGTTTTTAATATATGAATTTAATGCTGTAGATTTCCCTACCAATTGCTTTAGTTGCATCTCACAAATTTCAGATGTTGAACTTTCCAAAAGTCTCTTCCCCAAAATAGAAGCAGAAACAATTCCCAACTCATATGTAAAATCATCACACAAATGCTGACAACTGGATCTCGGGTGCATTTCTAATGAGAAGGTGGAATGATACACTCACTCTGGAGAGTAGTGTGGCATTTCCTTTAAAAAGACAAAAACACACACTTCCCATGCAACCCTTCAATTACACTCCCAGGCATTTATTCCAAAAAATAAAGTTGCATGCGCTTAGAGACTTACACACAGACATCCGCAGCACCTTTATTTACAATAGCCAAAACCTTGACACAAACAAGATGTTGTCTTATGAATGTCAGTATAAGGAAGCTTAAGCAAACCTTAGTACAGCCTTATAATTGAGTCTTACTCAACAATACAAAGGAATAAGCTATTGATATGTGCAATTATTCCATGTAAATAATAATAAATAATTGGATGATTTCAAGGACATTTGCTTGGTAAAAATAGCCTCTCTCGAAAGATGACATGTTACATTATTCTCTTTGTGTAACATTTTTGAAATGACAGGTTCAGCAGTAGAGAAAAGATTCTCTGTTGTTGGGGGCGAGGGTTGACAGTGGAGAGAGGGAGGGGCAGCCTGGGAGAGGAAGGCAGCACAAGGCTGCTCTGCAGCGGGAGGGCTCCGTATGTTGGTCACGTTGGTGCGGACGGAGCATGAGGTGATTCGGTGTCAGGGACATGCACACGCCTCTGCCAGGGTTAGATGTGGCCCCTGGGGAGACTTGGCGGAGGCCTTACAGCACCTCTCCTCTCTGCGTGCAAGGATTCCTGGGAATCTATAACCATCTCAGAACAAAAACTTAGAAAAAGTGTTAAAGTGCTTAAAGCACTCGGAATTTCAGACTATTTTATTGACAGCTGGGTCCCAATTCTTAAACTTGACTTTGGAATCTTCATTACTATTGGAATGCCACAAGGGTAATCCTACATTCTCTTCTTTTCTTAGCAATGAAACAGATTCGTGAGCCTAAAATAAGACAGCTTTCACGCAGCCTTGCTTCACTGCTCAGCATGCATCTCTCACTATTTCCCTGAGCGGTGCAGTTTTGCAGGAGGGTCCCCATGCTGAGAGCAACGCGCCAAGGCTCAGCTCTGGGGCCCAACGTCGGGGCCATACAGTGAGCCATGAGGGAGGGGCCCAGGCTGGCGTGTCCTCCATGAACGTGAGCCAGAGGGGCCTTTCTCCTGGGGCTTCATGTGGGAGAGCAGCTTGTTTCTTCCAAGAAACTGGTCTACAGAGAGAAGAGAAATCTTCCCTTCTTGGACAGGATTTCCTTCTTTTTACAGCTGAATAAGCTATTGTATGTCTATACATTTTTAATTTACATTTACCAAATGAGAGAGAGAGACAGGGAGAGTGGAGTTATGCTTTTGGAAGCACTTCAGACCCTGTGGTGCACGGGATACACTTTGAGCAACATGGATCGCAGGCTGTATCTCCCACTGGGCCCTCAGCCCGTGTAGACACCGGCAGATCCAATATGTCAATCCTGCCAATCTGTCGGAAGTGGGATTATGAATGACGTGTTTATTTTGTTCAATTTCCAAATTTCAAGTATTGGAAAAACAATGACTTAAATACTTTTATCTTGTTCATTTTTGGTGTTTCTAACACTGAACTAAGAGGCATCTGTGAAACATGAATACTGGCCAGATTTGTACCTGGGAGCTGTTTGTAATTCAGCCTGGAGGAGATCCGCCCAGCTTCTCTGCCTCACTCCCGTGGGAAGCGGTGCCACGGGCCGCTTCAGTTCCAAGAAACACCTTGGTCCTTTTCTACCTCAGTAACACTTCTCGGACTTCAGCTTGCATGACCGTAACCGGGGGCATTCTGACACGCTGTGCTTGTGCAGGGATCTGGACCAGGGCTTGAGATGCTGAGTCTCCCGCAGGTTCCCTGGTAGCAACTGTCACTTGTCCTGGACAGAGTGAGGCGCAGAGTTTCCAGTGTGACCCAGAAAATGTCCGCCCTGTGTTCTTGGTGCTCTCCTGTGGGAAGCCCGCCCCGGGGCAGCTTCTCCTGGGCCGCCTTCGGTGCCTGCCCAACCGAACCACTTGCTTCCTCCACACTGACACCAGCGAGCCTGGGAAGAGGCTCTGTGACCCCGGGGTCAGCCAGACTGATTCCTGGTTCTCTCTGCGGCTGTGTAGCTGGTAGATGGTTCAGCAGCAGCTGTTATCCATTCAGTGGGTGGACACTGGGGTTCCTACCTTTGCCCCCAAATCGTACTGCTGTCAATGCTCCTACAGAAGTGCTTGTTTGAATATCTGCTTTGGGTGTGTACTCAGAAGTGGAGTCACCGCCATATGGCAATCCTATGTTTAACTTTTGGGGCTTTGCCAAGCTGTTTTCCACAGCAGCTGAGCCATTTCGCGTTCCCACCAGAAGGCGCGAGTGCTGCCGTTTCTCCCGTCTTTGCAAACAGTTGGTATTTCCCGGTTTCAGGATTATTAGCCGTTCTAGTGAGTGTGAGGTCGAATTTCACTGTGATTCTGATTTGTGTTTCCCCAGGACCAGTGCTGAGATGTTCTCACGTGTTTGTTGGTCTTGTGTATATCTTCTTGGAAGAAATATCTATTCAAGTGCTTTGTCCATTCTTTCAGTTTTTTCCCTTGGGCTGGGCAAGTTCTTCATACACTGTGGATTCTAGATGCTTATCAAACATATGGTTTGTAAAGATTTCTTCCACTTTATTCAGTGGCCTCTTTCCATTTCTCAACACTGTCCTGAGGTTCGCATATTTTAGAAATTTTAATCAAGTCCAAACTAATTTTCTCTTTTGTTGCTTATTCCAAGAATCCCCATTGTCAATGCAAGGTCACGAAGGTCTATGTTTGTGTTTTCTTTTCGGAGTTTTATTGATTTTGCTGTTATCCTAAGGCCATTGATCTATTTTGAGTTTTTTTGTGGTGAAAGTAAAGATCTAGCTTCTTCATTTTGGGTGTGGGTGTCCTGCCCTAGCAGGCGCATTTGTTGAAGGGACAGTACCTTCCCTCCTGAGTGCCACCTACACTTGTTAAAAGTCAGTTGAGCTCGGAAGTGTGGGTTTATTTTTGGACTTGAAAAATGCTATTTCATTAATCAATGTCTATCTTTATACCACTACCATGCTGTTTTAATAATCGTAGCTTTAAAAAAAGTTTTATTAAGGTATAATTGACAAGTAGGAATTGCATATGCTTAAGATACACAACCAGTTCTGTTTGAGACCTGTATACATCATATATAGATCATCATACTCAGGCTGATGAACATATTCATCACCCCTCAAAGTTACTCCTTTCTTTCTTGTTTATATCTATTGATAAGGCTGAAGAATTATCCTAGCAAACTTCAAGTACATAAGCCAGTATTGCTAAGTATAATCACCACCTGTAGATTTCCAGAATGCATCCAAACTGAAGTTTTGTTCTCTGTGGTCAGCTTCTCATTTCTCTCTTCCACCCCAGCCCCAGACTTGCAGGCTCTGTCTCCTCTCTGTGCTGTGAGTTGCACTTTTGTTTTTGTCTGTGTCTTGTTTCACTCACCGTGTTTCCCCACGGGTTCACCCATGTTGCCACAAATGACAGGATTTCTTTCTTTTTACAGTTAAATAAGCTATTGTATGTCTATACATGTTTAATTTATATTTACCAAATAATTAGTGGTGTTAAGTATAATTCCATTCTCCTGTTGGCCATTTTATGTCTGTTTTTGAGAAGTATTTGTCCAGATACTTTTCCATTTAAAATGAGGTTGTTTTTGCTTTTAAATTGTATGAAATATTTTGAATAATAACCATTATATTATGTAAGGTTGACTAATATTTTTTGTTATTTTATAGCTTGCCTTTTTATTTTATGCAGTTTCTTTTATTATGAAAAAGCTTTTTAGGGGCCGGGGAGTTAGCTCAGTGGTTCCGGCGCCTGTCTTGCAAGCGCAAGGACCCGGGTTTGATTCCCCGGTAACCACATAACAATACTGGGTGTGGTGATCCACACCCAGCAGCAATCAGTACCACATACCCCAGTGCCGGGCATGGTGGCTCACGCCTGTCATCCCAGCACTCGGGAGGCAGAGGCAGGAGGATTGCTGTGATGTGAGTTGGAGGCTGAGCTCAGGGCCAGCCTGAACCACAAAAGCGAGACCCTGTCTCCAAAAAACCTAAAAAAAAAAAAAAAGCTTTTTAGGTAAATCTGATTTATTTATCGTCTTGCTTTTGATGTTACCACCAATATATTGTTGCAAATCCTAATGGTGTGGACATTTTCCCTTTGATTTTCTTCTAGTGGTTTTAAAGTTTCAAGTCTTATGTACAAAGCTTTATCTATTTTGAGTTGATATTTTATATGGTATGAAACAAGGGTCCAACTTCATTCTTTGTCATTTTGACAGTTTCTAAAATACTATTTATTGAAGATGCAATCCTTTCTCTGGTCCTCTGGCCACACTTGCAGAAGGTCATTTGAATGCTCCTATGTTGGTTTGTAGCCAGGCTTTCTATTCTGTTCCATTGATCTATGTATTTGTAGTTATGCCAGTCAATACCATACTGTTTTGATTACTATAACTTTGAAAAATATTTTGAAACCAGAAAGTATGATGCCTCCAGTTTTATTTTTTCTCAAGGTTATTTTGACTACTTGGGATCTTTTGTAACTCTGCGAACTTTAGGATTATTTTTCTAATCTTGTAGAGAGTACCATGGAGATTTTGGTAGGGATTACAATGACTGTGAAGATCAGTTTGGTAGTATGAACATTTTAATAGTGATAACTCTTCCAATCCACGGACACAAGTGTCTTTCCTTTTATTTGATCCTTTATTAATTTTATCAGTATTTTATAGTTTTTAGTATGCTTTTCACTTTTTTGGTTAAATTTATACCTAAGTGTTTTATTCTTTTTGCTGCTATAATAATTGTGTCTGTTTTACTAATTTTCTTTCAGATTGCTGGTGTATAGAATATTACTCGTTTTTGCATGTTGATTTTATATCCTGCAGCTTTAATAAATTTGTGTATTGGTAAAAGCAGATCTTTTGGAGTATTTAGATTTCTCTCTATATAAGATTATTCCATCTACAAACAGATAATTTTACTTCTTTCAGCAAGTTTTTTGTTTTTGAGCCTTTGTCTCTCTATGTAGTTCAGACTGGTTGTGAACTCATTGCATAGTCAAGGATGGTTTCAAAATTGCTGTGATCCTTCTGCCTCAGCCTCTAAATTACTGAGTTTATAAGCATGCACCACCATACCTGACTTCCAACAAGTTTTGAAGTCAGATCTGAGCTCTCCAACTTTGGTTTTCTTTTCAGGATTGCTTTGGGCATTCAGAATCCTTTGAAATTCCATATAAATTTTCATATTAGATTTTTCATATCTTCAGAAAAAATGTTGAGATTTTGATAAGGGAAAGTTTTCCCATCCATTAACAAGAGATTTATTCAGGCAAAGTTCAACTTCTTTCAGCAGTATTTTATGGCTTGCATTTATTTGTTCTTGGTTAAATTTATTCTTAAACACCTTGCTCTTTCATGTTATTGTAAATGGAGTTCTATTATAAATTGTTCATTGTTAGTGTATAGGAATATAACTGAGTTTTGTGTGTTGAGCGTGTACCCTGGCAGTTTGCTGAAGCTGTTCAGTAGCTCTAGTATTTGTGGGCTTTTTTTTGTGTGTGTATAATAAGGCTTTTCTGTGTCTAAGATCATGTCATTTGCAAATGGAGATAAATTTACTTCTTTTCTAGCTGCATGCTTTCTTTTTTTTTTTTTTTAACCTAAGTGCTCTTGCTAGAACTTGTAGCACAATGTCAGCTAGAAGTAATGGGAGGGACTCCAGGGGCTTAGAAAAATCTCTACATCTACCAATCACTCTTGAGTGAAAATTTAGCTGTGGAAATTTTGTAAATGCCCTTTTTGTATTAAGCTTGTCCCTTCTATTCTTTTGTTAACTGTTATTACAGCCCAGTTGGTCATGACTTATAATCCTCTTAATACATTACTGATTTGGGCTTGTTAGATTTTATTCAAGATTTTTGCTTCTACGTTATAAGAAATATGAGTTTTAAGTTTTAATAATATATCTACTTGGCTTTGACAACAAGGTAGTGGTGCCCTCATGAAATAATCCAGGAAGTATTCTCTCCTAGTGTAGTTCTGGAGAGTTCAGGAAGATTCTAGCAGTTCTTTAGATCTTTTTCCACCTGTTCTTGTGATAGCACACAGTTCAGAGGAGGAAACACAGACCCAGGAAGCACAAACAACCTTCCCAGTTCCGTCTGACACAGCCCCAGAATTGTGGGCCAGGATGCAGCCACAGAACAATGGTGGGAATCCTTGCACTCTCTCTCCCGTCCCTGAACCTCAGCCTATGGCCCCATGAAACCACAGCTTGCTCCCTAGGAACCCTGGCGGTGTCTCCAAAGGGCAGACCTTTGCCCACCCGTGTGCCCTACCCATCACCAGAACAAGGTCTATGCCAACTGGAAACTTCACACTCTCTGGGGATGTTTCCTCCTGTTAGACATTGAGGGGACAAGCAGAGGAAAGCTTGGGTGGGCTTTAGGAGTCTCGAGTTCTTTTAGTTGTTTCTGGTGGGAGGAGCCACCAGAGTGTTCCAGCCACCCCACCATCCTGGTCTCCTTTTGTCCCTTCTCTCTTGATTTACAGTGCTCTGGGACAGTGGTCCCCAGAATAGGACGCATATTCCATGTGTGTTCTGTCTGGACAAGGAGGCAGGACCCTGGACAGGGCCTCCTCCGCCCACACCCCTCGCTGCTAGGGCTCAGCCCAAATGTCAGCCTTTGCACACTTTCTGAAGCCAAAGCAGCCCGAGCCAAGCCCTTGCAGTTTTCCCTTGTAGACTCTGAATTGGAAGACTTGTCCGTCTCGGCCTGATTGCTTCAGATAGTCACGCTCTCTCAAGTGGCCTTGCTCCCTCTTACCTGAAGACTTGCTGAATCCCTCTTGCTGTGATGACTGTGCCAGTGAAGCATAGGAGGCCCAGCTTGCTGGTCTGGGGCTGGAGACTTCGCTGTGGGCCAACGCCGAGCCCACAGTGCCCAGCTGAGACGTAGGTGGGGCTCTCTGGAGACCAAAGATGTGCTGGAACTGGAGGAAACTACTTTCACCCCACACTTCCGGTCACCCCATCTTTCAGGCGGGAGTGGAACAGCTTGATCTGAAATTATTTACAGAACTAAAGGGATTATTAGTTCAAAGTGTATTAAAATCATGTGTAGTTTCATGCACCCCGAGTCAAAATAAGCCGCAGTTTCCTTGTGTCACGCTACCGACATTCGGCGAGGGGAGCTAAGCACGGCCGCGTTAATTACCGGGACCATATGCTGTGGGAGTATCAGGCAGTGCTATTAAAATGCCTCCCATGTTACTGCGAGTCTCTTCCTCAGGATGGCAATTTTGCTAAGTGTTGATATTTGAGCAAGAAGCCTGCCGATGCATATTTTTAGACTTCCCTTTCAGCAGGCAGTCTTCAAACCAGCCAGAGGGCTGGGTCTGACAAGGGATCCCACCGCCGAGCACCCTCAGGCCCAACTCTTCCTGCAGTGTGAATTCCCCAGAGGGCTGGCAAATTTCAAACATGTTTGTTTGTTTGTTTAACTTCTGCTGGTTTGACAGAGACCTCTGGGGTACGCTCCAGGTAGGGGAGAACATCTTTGGAAATAAGAAAGCTGGTCTCTGTGCTGTTGAGGAGACCCTCAGATTGCAAGGTGTCCTTTCCTTCCATGCTCTATATTTTGTGACCAGATATTAAGCTGAAGAATGAGGCTTTACCTAAAAGTCAGCCCCCTGGTGTGTGAACTTTGGATAATGGGCAAAGTGACTGGCAGCAATCCGAGGGGCTTGGCTTTATGCAGCGCAGGCACCACAGTTGGGGACACATCCAGGCCCCTAACAGGGACATCACAGATACCTTCTTTTGTCGGCACTCGCTCTGTGAAATGGTCTCAAGGCTTCTTGACTCAGAAGTATACAAGATGCTGTCCGGCTATGGGCTTCCTTGTTCCGAGGAGGCGTGGAGCCTTTCTAGATCCTGGAGTCTTCGATCTGGGTGACTTCCACCCATGCTAGTACCATTTCCTGTCCCCCATGCTGGCCTGCTCAGCCCAGCTGTGGGCCCTGTGGCTTTCACAGTGAGATATCCTTGGCTCCGCCCACCTCCCTGCCTTGCAGCCTGAGCGTCCCTGTTGCTGTCTCTGCAGCTCTTGCCTCTGCTCTTGTCCCCTGGTCAGCCCTGGCCAGGGCTGTCCTCTGCCAAGCATGATGCAATGGGCCCACATTCTGATCTTGAGTGTGTGGTCTTTCCCGGCTTAGGGTCTCTACTCCTGAGGCCTCCTGTCACATTGGGGCTGGGGGCTTAATTTCATGAATCCACTTGGCCAAGCCTCTGATATTTGGACAAACACCAATCTGTACATTGCTGTGAAAGTGCATTTGCTTTTGTTTTTGCTGTGCTGGGGGTTGAAGCCAAGACCTTTGAACTGAGCCACATTCCAACTTTTTTATTTTTAGTTTTGTTTTTTATTTTGAGACAGGATCTCACTATAGGTTTTTTCGGGCTGGGCTTGAGCTTGTAATCTTCCTACTTTTCCTCTCAGAGTGCTGGGACCACAGGCCTGATCTGCCATGTCCAGCTATGTGAAAGAATTTTTAGATAAGATTAACATTGAAATCAGTGAGTCTGCCCTCCATAGGGTGGATAGGCCTCATCTGATCCACTGGAAGCCTTTGGAGAAGGGGTGAGTTCTGGCTCCAGGCTGTCTGGGCTCAGGCTGCAGCCAGCCAGCTTGCCCTGCAGGTTTCAGACTTGCCAGCCTCATCTTTGCAGGAGCCAGTTCCTTAACACAAATCTCTTTCTATATATACACACACATCCTGTTTCTGTTTCTCTGTGAAAACCTAAGGTAGCAGGAAAAAGCAGATGGTTTGAACCTGTATCAGTCAGCTTTCCAGGACTGTAGCAACTTACAATGAGGAAGGGTCCCCAGCGGCTCACAGTGTCAGAAGTGTCAGTCCCTGGTTGCTTGGCCCCGTTGCTTGGGACATGCTGGCAAAGTCTGCCATATAGGGCAGCATATAGCAGAACAAGGTGCTGGCTGCCTCAGGACTGGGGTGCACAAGGGGAGAAGGATGGCCTGGGTCCTGAGGTTTCCTCTGAGGCTCGTCCTGATGCCTAAGTGGTCCCACTGGGCTCCAGGGCTGGAGGCTTTCGAATGTCCCACAAGCTGGGCCTGGCTGAGGATTTAAT
>PVIR01043657.1:0-11614 GCA_004026965.1 Petromus typicus
GTTGCCTTTACCTAAACTGCAGCAGACTCATAGGTTAAAGTAACTCCAGCAGTAGGTACTTATCTTTGACCATTAGTTTGTGTTCTGATAAGAAAATACCACCAAAGAAAGACTGAAAATAGATAGCATGGTCTTCAAGAAGAGAGGAAGATTCTCTTGGTCTTTATCTACTTTGAAAGCTCACTAGGAAAATTATTCTATGTAGCAATCAAGATTCAGGATTATCTACTATAAATCATTAGATTTGCCATTTCTTTGGGATGATATTAAAATTTAAAAGAAATTTAATTTGTATGACTCTTCCTATTTTGGAATGTTCATACATATTTTACTGTGACTGAGGGAGAATGGAATATCTTTATTTAAAGATTAAAAACTTTAAAAAGATGATTGTCAGTTGCTGAGATTGTACAACCAAGAACATACATGAATTTTCTGATATTATGAACATTTAATAGCAACCAGGAAGAGCTCTGGAACATTTCAGCAACAAAGACTATTTAATATCTATGTGTGTCAAGTGCAGCTAGATGTTTACATTCTTTAATTTCTTTAATCTAATTAATAGTGCAATGCTGTACTATGGATACCATCATTTCGAACATTGATCAATGAAGGATCATCTAAACATAGCACATACACATGGCAGGAAGGTAAGAGATCATTGATTAAAAATGGGTGCAACCTGCTTTGTGAGTTGAAAATATAGCCATCTCTCCTATTTTTCTATTAACTGTTTGGAGTTCAAATTTATTCATTATTAGAAAGCCTGGGGCATTATTATAACATTCCTCTTTCTATTCAAAAACTCTAACCAGAGAGAAAATTGTAATAAATGACTGTCTACGCATGTCCTTGAGTTTCTATTCTTCCACACTGTCTACTACTGTCCCATACTGACTAATGACTCTCTATGTTCCCAAGGATAATAGTCTTTCCGTTAGTGAAGTCCTGCTAATTCTTAAATCCTTGCAGAGGCTGTTGAAAATCCCAACTACCTGACCTATTTAATTTGTTCTCTCATACTTAACTACTAATCCCAAGGCAAGACGAACACGCCTGCAGGGGTATCAGCCTCATTTATTCACTGAAAGAGTCATTCTTCCTGACAAGTCTCAGCCTGTGCTATAATTTAGACTCCACTTTCATCCATGGAGAACTTCTTCTCAGAATTGTGATTTATTTTTCCCTAACCAGGGACATCTATCATTGCCATTCCAATGCAGTAGGAAGGTTTTTCTCAGACTGATATCCAGAATGCATAATCTATTTACTTTCAAGAAATTCCTTGGTGGCTAGATACATTTTCTTACCATATCCCTAAGCCATGTTCCAGATTCAAGTGGTATGGAGAGTGTCACCATCAGTAGAACATACATGGTCTATTATGATTTCTCCCTAGGACAGTAGATACATGTTAGTCTTATACTACCATAATTAATGTAAGTCTTTTGAATAATTTCTCCCATTATATTAGAAAAAAAAAAAAACCTTTCTTTCAAGATGGCTTTGCCTCTAGGCACAAAAAAACTTGGCACAATTTTCAGAGTTCTATCTCACTAGATACTTCCTGATTTTATGCGTGAATCTATTAATTGGATGACATTCTTAATCATACCAATGCAATCTGTTCCCCTTAAATATATCCAGCTCAAACAGTTTGTATTGAGATCTAAGTTACATATTTTCTCAAACTACTGGCATCAAACAGAAACAAAATATCTAAATAATTCCAGAACATCTTATAAACTAACTTATCCCTGTGGAAGTCATAGCTTATAAATAATCTTGATTTTATCAGCATATGCCTATGTGATATTAAACTCAGTTCTACAGATGGTATGTTTCCTAATGAGATTAGAAGAAAGATAAAAATATACAAAGATCTCCAGAACAATAAAAATAAGCAAATTCCAAATGGGAAACAGACTAGAATTTTTCTTTGTAATGCTGTGTGATATTTCACATTTTGCAAAATAATTTCCATTATTCTGGGAAGAATACTGAGCATTTAAAGAAATGTCACTTACCCAGAATAATATGTTGACTTCCTTTGTTCTTTTGATGAATCTTTGGGTTGGGAAGCTTTCAGTAGCTACTACCTAGGTAGAACTCATGCATACATTATATTTACCCAATTTTACTCCTAGGAAAACACTCAACAGGAGGGTGTACACACTTACAAAGACCATATAAAAATGTTCACAGGAGCATTATTTACAGTACTTAACAGTTGGAAATAACCTAAAGATTCAACAACAGAATGAGTGGGTTCATTGTATCATATTCTTCTAGTAGAAACTCCCAAAGGCAATTTGAATGAATAATAATAAAAAAAAAGACATACTTATTTTAAATTTCTAATCATAAAAGAGTGAAAAAAAAAGGCGAACCTAGCTTTTCGGTATGAAGAGTTTGGGTAGTGCTTAATCAGAGGAAAATAAGAAAATGTAGAGGCAGAAAGAGTACACGAGGAGGGTGCTGTGATATTGGCAATCCTGTCCTTGAGATTAACGTGGTTATGTAGGCATGTTAATTTTGCAATAATCTGTTGACCTATGTACTTATGATCTGTCATTTTCTCAATAAATGCTGTGCTGCAACAAAAAAATTTGTTCTTTTAAAAAGTGAATCAATTAAAAGGTCTGTGATTACATATCAACCTCAGAAATCCTGAAAAAATCCAGCTTTCTTTACAGGAATAGGTTTCGTAAGATTCGCATAGTAGCAAAGGAAGTACAAGGGAGGCTGTTGGAGAGGATGTTGTTTTAACCCAGTATTATGGTTTAGATAAAAATGTCTCCAAAAGACTAATATATTTAAAGGTGGGGATTTTGAAAGATGATTAGATATTGGTTTACAAATCTCATCAGTGAGTTAACCTATTAATGGTTTCATAGCTGAATGGGCCATTAGGAAGTGAAGTCTTGTAGGAGGAAGTAAGTCCCTGGGAGTGAAATTTGGAAAGGTTTACCATCAGCTTGGCCTCTTTCACTGTCGTTCTCTGTTTGCTGCATGCACAAGGTAAGTGAGTTTTCCCCACTACACCCTTCTGCCGTGATTCTATTTCTTCTTGATCTCACAACAATGCAACCAGCCAGTCATGGACTAACATATCTGAAATCATGTGTCAAAATAAACCTTTACTTCTTTGAATTAAGGTTTGTTAATATTTGTTACAATAGCCAAAAGCTGACTGTGCCAGTGAAATAATCCTAATTGTCAACTTCATTGGACTAAGAGATTCCTGGAGAGGTGATTCGATGCTGTACTGTTAGGAGGCAGGGCAGAAGGGAGGTGGATCATTTAGGGCGTCTTTGGAAGGTAGCCCTCTCACTGGCACTTTCTCCTGTGCTCTGCTTCCTAACTGCCATGACTGGAGAAGTCAGAGTCCACCAGACCCTTCTGCCATGATGCTCACATCTTGGAGCCAGCTGATCATGGTTTGGAGCCTCTGACACTCTGAGCCAAATTGTCCTTCTAAATTGCAAGTGCTGGGTGTTTTGTCCCAGCATTGAGAAAGCTAATGAATAGGCTAATAACACATTCAGAAACCTCTATGGAGAGGCCCCTCACACTTATTCTAGGACATCATCATGCAATCAGTAGCCACAAGCAGCTCTCCATGCTCTGGAAATCTAGTACAAAGTCTTATCCACTCTCCCTAGACTATTTTGGTATGCAGTATCCTAAGATACTTAAGATTCAGTCTCTCATATAGCACACCTTCTCTCATTATTCAGTTGAATGCCAATGTATATACTGACGCAAAGAGATTTTTTTCGGGTAAGATTAAGGTCCTACATCAGCTGATATTAAAATAGAAAGAGTTTCCTGGGTGAGGCTGTTTTAAAAACAGATTTTTCGGCTGGTCACAGTAGAGAAGAGCCTAGAAATGTGTTCCAGCAGGCCTAAAGTAAACACCTTTCCAAGGAAATGGCCTGTGGCACCCATAAGACAAGTAACTGCAAGCATCTTCTAGGAGTGGAGAGCTGTCCCTGGCTAAAAGCTGCCTGGAAAAGGGGTCAGACAGCAACTAGTGACCTTAGAAAAGGATCCTGAGCCCTGACTCAGAAGGCCAAAGCCCTGCGCAGCATTCTGATTTCAGTCTGACAAGAGCCTGACATAGCCCAGGCCCACAGTGTGGGGACATCTAACCTACAGGACTGTTAGACAGCAAATCTGTGTTGTTTGAAACCACTGAGTTTGTAGTAATCTGTTGCAGCAATAAAAACTAATATGACCATTTTCTCTCAATACTTTTATCACACGTCTCATTTTCTATGTTTTATATAAGAATAAGTAATAACTAGTAACAATTGGCCACTTTCCATATTTCTGTACTAAAAGAAGTAGGACTTGTCCTGTGCTTAGTAGCAGAACAGTGGAGAATGCCACCAAAGAAAGACTGAAAATAGATAGCGTGCTTTTCAAGAAGAGAGGAAGATTCTCTTGTTCTTTATCTCTTTTGAAAACTCACTAGGAAAATTATTCTACATAGCAATCAGGAAATCAGTGCCTTCCTGAAACTGAGACTCACTGAATTATAATCTCAAACAGTGAGAAGATTCAAAGGGAAATCTAGATGACAAAGAACACCATGAATAAAGTGACCGCAGATTTCTTGACCAGTAATGTGAACATGAATAAGCAATCTTTGAGAGATGAGTGAGGTAGGAAAATATAAAAGTAATAGTGGTTATAAGTATATTGTCAGAGAGAATTTATTTCATCATAGAAATAAAGCACATAATTTGCTTTTCTAAGAGAACAGGAAGTTTAAATGATTTTCAAATGCTCACACTATTGTGTGTATTACAAAGGCTGTTTCCCCATTTCATTTACTGAAGATGGAATTCAATCCATTTCTAGGACAGATATTAGGGAGGACAATCTCACCTTCCCACGGAAGTTTGTGGAGTCCTTTTGGCACGAGACCACTGTTTTCTCTGCATCATGGGTAGAGCCAGGCAGCTCTTCCTGCGTCTGCTGCATTGGCTATATGATTTGTACACTTGACTTCCTGATTTTTCTGGGTCCTCACCCATTTACTAGCACCTATGTAGGTTGCTTCATATTTCTGCCTCATTGTTCTGTTCAACACAGTGCTGTCCTTCAAAAAATTATAAAGAATACTTTATAGAAAACCTTGTGACTGCAATAAAAATAATTTCCAGGGCTTCAGTCATGCATAGTCTCCATATTAAGATAATCTGAGCTTTTATAAGTTGTATTTGGAAGGATTGCCCACATAGTTGTTGGCAGACTTGTGAAAGGGGAGAATTCCACAGACCTTTGAAGACTGTGCCAACAGGGTGTCAGGGAAGTTCTAAGAAAGGACCTAATTAAATCAGCACATCATGGGAGAAGAGAAACAGCTCTGCAGCCTTGAAGGCCCCATGTGCCACTGAGCAGATGCAGTACTGGCATCAAAAAAAGTGATGACAACTTAAGGCATTAAGAAATGATCAGCAGCAAATGACAAATCAGAGGCTCAGAGCCACTTCATCAATAGTTAGGATGAGAAGGGAGGCGGCATCACCTCACTAATGGGAGCTAATTTCATGGGGGTCAGAGCTCTTTCATTAAGCTCCCCTAGACCTTAGAGAAGCTATTTCCCTAAACTATCATGACTTTTCTGATTTTATACTCACAAGTAAAATTCTGGTTGAAAAAACGGAGCTTTTCAGGTGTATTTTGTGTAGAAGGAGCCATTCTTGATAAATAACTAGAACATTGCTGGTTTTCTTATATTTACTTAAAACAGTCATTTTCAGTGGTGCTCTAAAAACTTTATTTAGCAAAAACACAAACTAAATCACCATGGCAATTTGGTGAAAAACCTTTCTTCAGCCTAAGAAGTATTTCTACTACTGGCCCATTTAACTGCGATGCAGAATTTAACTTACCCACGGCTAACCTTCCAGTCAGTCAGAAGTTCAAGAGCGGAGGGGCTTTCCTATGAGACTGACCCCTGGCGCGGCCCCTGGGCCTGGAATTCTGGGGCTCCTCTCCCTTACACGCCAGAAAATGAAACTCTACTTACTCTGGTTTTTCTTCACTTTATTCTTTCATTTTAAAATTTGTTTCTTCCCTATATTCTTTCCTTTGTTTTTAATCAACGTGCTGTCTGCACATAATTTAAAAGTTTGACTGCATGATGATTCACCAACATAGGCAGTCTCCTTTGTTCCACTTGAAGAAGTGTCTTTTTTGCTGACTTTTTTGGGCTCTACCTCTGGACAACTAAACAATTAGCTTATTTTGCATTACTTTTTTTTTTCCTGGTTTGTGTATTTTTACTGGCCTTTCATGAGCAAAATAAAGATTTATTTCTCTTTTATAATCTCACTGTGTTTTACCACTTTTCTGATCCTTAGCATAATTTAATTATCAGAATAAATTATTTGATCAGAATCAGAAGTAGTAACTGGCACTGCAAAAATGAAACTTTAGGAGTTAGATTTTTTATTTATTTTATTTTTAGATACATCGAGCTTCAAACTCCCTTCTGCCGAGCACACCAGCAATGTCCTCTCATCTGTTCAGCCTACAAGAAGAGGGAGAGAGAGAAAAAGAAGTGACAAAACATGCCAATGCTGAGAGCAGGAAGCCTGGAGGCCCATTTCCGTCCCAAGAGAGAGGGGATGCTGAGCTGAAGGTAGCTGGAGGAGTGGAGCAGGTGTGGAGGTCTGCACTGTCTCTCTGCGCTCCTCCTCAACTCTGTGCCTTACCCACCTGTACGTGTATTGAGAGATTTCTCTGAGAGAAAGGAGGGGTCCTGAGTTGTCTGTCACTGAGGTCCTTTGTCAGGGGTAATGTGCACAACAAACACAAAATGTAGGTATAAGGTAAGTCAAACTATAGCCAACCTACAGAATTACAATATAGCTGCTTAGTTAACATTGATCCAACAGGGAAATGAGTCATGCAGCAGGAGTACATGGAAAGAGCAAAGGCATTTCCTGAAGGGCTGGGTCTGGAGCCTCCGGTCACCCACCTGGGGGACTGTTGTCTATCTGGATTTCCTGGAGCAGATGATGCTATTTACAGTGTAATTACAAGCTACTGCGTATCCCTTAGAGAGGTATGTAGGACTGGCCATTGTATCTTTATCTTGAGGCTTGGTCTGTGCGCCTCCAGCCACAGTTCTGATGTCTATTTTTCACTGACTTCCTTGGGTGCCCTGTCCCTCTCTGACAACTTAGCTGCCTATAATAAAATCATAATGTGAGCACAACATGGATCAAACTACCATGATACTCTAAGATTATAAATACAGTCATTCAGCTAATAATAATCCAATAGGGAAATCAGTCCTGAAGCAAGTGTGCATGGAAAGAAAGCATCTCTGGAAAGGGAAGTGTCCAGAGGTTCTGGCTGCCGACCTGTGTATCTGATCCCTAACTGGGCTTCCGGACCACGTGGTGCCCATTACAGTATAATCTCAAGTTGGAGCTTGTCTCTTGGGAGACATGTAGGCCTGACTACTGAGTCTTTATCTTGAAGCCTGAATTGCCTCAGATTTGCCTCGTTGTTACAGTTTTGATGTTTTCATTTTTTGTGACTTTCTCAAGGGCCCATCCCTCTCTGACTGCCTATGAACTTGCATCTAATTTAGCTGTCTATACTATTAGAATATCAAAACTATGAGGGCTCTTGCTGTTCTCCAACCTCCTTGTCTGAACTCTTTATAAATTTTAGCCATTCTGATGGATATATCAAAGGATGCGTCTTTATTGTGATTTTAATCTGAATTTTTAGATAATTAAATCAGACATCTTTCCATATTATTTACATTGGTACTTATATAATAATATGAAAGTTTTATTCTTTTTCTCATTTTTAATGGGATTTCCTAAAATTTTGATTCATTGTCTGTAAGTTTGTCATTCTAGGCACAAGTCCTTTAGATTATATATCGTAAATCTCTTCTACTTTGTCTTTTCACTCTTAGCAATATTGTGGGGTGAATAGAATTTTATAATTTTAATGGAGGTGAATTTACCCTGTATAACACTGTGTAGATAATATACTCTTCTCAGTGAAAAATGAAACCGTAGGTTCCCTTTGCTAAAATTTAGTAAGGATTTCAAATTGTGTTACAGCACATGAACCGGGGGTGAAGCCCTGCTACGCTCAAAGCCTTGAGCAGTTTCCTAAGAGTCACATACCTCTCAGGTTGTCCCTGTTGCCATTTCAGGACCTACACTTTTGTAAGGCTTCTCTCAGAAAATGTGACTGTTTCAAGTTCATGCAGACATTTCCTTACATTATTTTATTATTACTTACCTTCACTTTTGTGCCTGAAGTTTATCTGAAAATTGCTTGTATGTGTGTGTGAGTTTAAGGTGAGATGTGTTGAAGATCAATTTCTTTCTTAAATGGATGTCCAATTAATCTGGAAAAAGTTAACAAAAATATCCCTTGCATGTGGACCTGCTGTGTCCTCTCTATGTACAGATTTCTGTGTCACTGCCACACTGCCTCGTTTCTGTGACCTGATTATATCAACATGTGGTCATGTGAGTCTTCCAGTTTTGTTCTATGTCCTTTCCAAAGGACTTGACAGTTCTCTTCCATATTTCTGCATTCTTTTGTGCCCATAATTGTAAGGGCCTATAGACGAATGAATGAATTAATTAAAGGTTGGCTTTATCTATAGGACATGCTAGTAATATCATGAGCTAAATTATGTCTTTAGTATTCCATTCCACAGACACAATTCATAGAGTGGGAATTTTCTTGTTCAAAATTGGGAACCAAAATCTATTTTATTTCATTGTATTATTCAGAAAGTAGTTTATTCGGTTCTGAGAACTTTCTGGTAAGTTATGCACTGTGTAATGACAAGGATATGTTCCAAGAACTGCCTCTTAGGCAGGCTCCCCATGGGAACATCGCAATGTAACTTACACAGGCTAAGATAGCTGTGATGTCAGAAGGAGAAATAATCTTACTGGGGCTGCTGCTGCCTTTTACAGGGTCCATTAGGAACTGAAATGATGACATCTGACATCAATTAATTCACTAACTTCTTCATCAGTTAATTCACTAACTTCTTCAACTCTCAAAGAGCTCCTTTGAAATGCATATTATTATTAATCCCATTTAATAAAGGATGAAATTGAGGCTTAGAGAACTTACATAACTCTCCAATGACACAGAGCTTGCCAGACCCAAAGCCAGGTGGCCGGGATCCAGTGTACCTGGTTAGCCTTCAGGTGATATTTTCTAAAAAGAGAGCCGTTCAGCAAGTAGTAATCAGTGTGAAAATATGAAAGCTAACCACTGCAATGAATTCATGTTATATCAAGTACTCTTTGATTTTTATATGGTTGTTTATTGTAATTCCTCCATTTTTCATGAGTCTAGTGTTTTTTACTTCAAAATGGGAAATGCTAATAAAAGATAAATCATAGGAAAAAAAGAGCAGAATTAAAATATTTGAGTGGCTGGATCTGGCTTGTACTGCAGAAATTGAATGGTAAGAAAAAAGTATTAGAATTAAAACTTTTTCAAATGATGAAAGATTTAAAGAAAGATATTTTACCATAGTGATTTTATATTCTATATTTGCAGTCTCTATTTCCTTTGCAAAAGATATTTGTTTCAAAGCTATCCTTCCCCTACAGGTGCACAGGTTTGACATTTGATTTTAGGAGTCATAGGACTGCATCCTTTCTTCAAAATTGGGAGCAATACCCTTCACCCTATGATTCATTCCTTTTTAATAATTAAGGAACAGAATCAAAATGTGAAATAAGAAAAAATGAGTTCTACTTCACCAAACAACACAGAACAAAGTTCTTGAAATTAAATTATTTGAGGAAATAAGTCTAAGTTTGCCAGGCTTGTACATAGAGGATAGTGGCAATTAAATATCTTCACACTAAACACTTGGGTTTCATTTTGAAAATACCATCCACAAATCCACTCACAAAGATGTAGACAGCTTTGAACATTTAAAATCTACAAAGAAGGAAAATTTTGTGGTCCTTTAGATTCACTGCTAATCACTACTCCTATTAGCATCTCTGCTACCTGGCCCCAAAGAGGCAATGAACAGTTATGATTTCTTCAGGAAAAAAGGGAAGCAGGGGTGCCTGTGGGGTTCATCAATTAGTGTTTCCCCTCCATCATGTCCTCTGTGCCATTTTGTTGCAGAATAACAGAGACAGAATACGAGAGGCAGAAGCTGTATGTGCCATGTACCTGGACAGATGAGACAGAGCTGGAGGCAGAAATGTCTGGTTCAATGGTTAGTGAGAATTCTTCTTAAATGGGTGAAAAAGATTAACCTTTTCAGGTGTCATTAGCTTGTTCTATGAGCTAACTCCAACAAGAGACCTTAAGAAGGACCTTCTGCTCCTTTTATTTTATTCGGACTATGAAGGGCGCACAGCACTCACAACTTTAACCCTCGTGTCCTTGGGCCAGACCTCACCATGACTCAATCCTGAATTCTAGATTCAGCCACATCCAAGATAGCACGAGGCTTTGGAGTGACATCTAAACCCAAACCATTTCGTAGAACATATATAATGTGTGTTGAATTAATAATATTCTGGAGAAGAAAACAAATGTTATATACACTTTGTTAATTATTGGTATACATGACTTTCAAATTTTTATATTAAGAATCAAGATCTGTAGATTCTTTAAACTACCATTGTAGGCTTCTTTAAAAAAATAACTTGGCTTTTCTTCTCATTTACATAAAATGATAATAATGATAACTACAATTAATAGTGCAAAACACTATAAGCATCCTCTCTATTAATGCATAAAACTCTTAGTTGTGAATAAGTCAGGGCTTAGACAAAGATGAGACAAGTGAAGTATTTGCTTCAAATACAAAATGTAAAAAACACCAAAAACTTAGTGTTCAAATAAGTAACATCTTAATGTAATAGTTTAAAAGATCAAAAGTAACTCAGAGCCATAGCAAATAAAATATTTATCAACATTTTACATAAAGACAGCACAGTTATCTTTATAACCTTGAATAAATTACTGACCTTTGTGTCTCTATTTATTTATCTAAAATGTGGATAATAATTTCTGCCTCTTTATCTGAAATGTGATTAATAATATCTATTATCTAGTGATAATAATATCCATTGTGCTTCTTAGAATTGGTGTGGGATTATATGATTTACTGTAAATGATTAATACAGTGCCTGGTGCATTTCAAGTGCTTGGGATATATTAGTTAAAATCATGTATGCTTTTCATCAGTATTATTTTTACAACTTTAAATGAGTGTCAAGAGACTTAGAGTGTTTAAATGACCTGCTCAAATTTATAAAGCCAGTCACAGGTTTCTTATTCAGGAGGTTTTATGTTAGAGGCTTTTAAAAATCGGTCTACTATTCTGTTCCTTGTGAGGCTGAATGTGTGTGCAGGCAGTGCTGTGGCACACCTGTGTGTGTACCTCACTGGCGGGTGAATGAATCGTACAATAAACAGTTTTAAATCTCTCAAAATAGCACTCAGGCTAATGTGTCAGCTTAGATGAGCTTTACTCGGAGTTTTGTTTAGCAAAGAAGGGAGTGAAGGAAGAGAAGCGTCTATAAGCAGACTATAGTGTTGCCTTTTTTTCTTTAAAAAA
>PVIR01043658.1:0-11424 GCA_004026965.1 Petromus typicus
GCCTGAGAGGAGCAGAAGGGGGAACCTGGAAAGGTGGGTAACCCAGAATCACTTTTTCCAGGGGGCATTTATGGACCAAAAGCACAAGGTGTGGAGGGCTCAAAGTGGGGGCTTCTGATAAGATTTTAAAAAGGTTGACAAACTACAATCAACCAATGAGTAAAGGGGGCTACCAGTAAGAGTCAAAAGAAGTGGGCCAACTGTGGTCAGCCGGTGCGATTACACCAAGTATGGTGCTTAAGCAATACTGGTCAAATGGGGTCCAGTGAGGAATCGAGTCATGTAACAGGTGTATAGGGTTTTTGGCATTTTAGGGGGGAGATGTTGTTCTTCCTTCTGGGAGATTTTGAAATCATTGTCTTCCTAGGAGGATTGGATCAAAAATCTTAACCTTCTACCCCAGGAGGAGATTGAAGCCTATCAATCACTGTTATCTGGGAGCGGTAGTTTTCTCCTTTGATGGCCCAACTTACAGTGAGCTTCTTGAGGGCCTTGCCCTGTCTGTCTGCCTACTACACATCTAACTAGCTTTTCTACCTTTAATAGTATCTTGTTTAATTGTTGCCCCTTGAAGTTTGAATTGCTAATATCTCAATTTTACAGATGGCAAAATTGAGGCCTAACAGTGATAACTTTCTCAAAATTATAGTAGCAAATAGGGCATTTAAATTTGTTGTGTGACTGCTTTGTTTAACCAGTATGTTCTAAGCAGAGTATATGCTTGGTAAGAGTTGAGGATTTATATATTCTGTCATGTAATTCAGTTTTATAAGTTATTTCATATGCAGAGATGAATTTGGGTTAAAAATACACTGTAAATACGAGAAATTTTTTTGCCTAAAAGTTACTACACTGACCCTCTTTTGACTAACTGCATAACCAATTTGTATACTAAATTAAAATCAGAAAAAGAAAGGAGCAGTGAAGTTATATTAAAAAACATGAAAGAGACAAATTTGGTGGCACATACATGTAATTTCAGCACTTGGGAAGATGAGGTAGGAAGATCATCACAAATTCAACACCATCCTAGGCTGCATAGTGAATGCAAGGCAAGTCTGACTACATAGTGAGACCCTATCTCAAAAAAATCAAACCAAAACAAAAAACCAAAACCCCAACATAAAGAAAGTAAAAATATAAGTAAAAAACAGCCAAGTTGAGAAAGCTGCATACCATAATTCCAACCCTGATGTTCTGGACAAAGAATAGCTGTGGATGCAAAAAAAAAAAAAAAAAAGAAAAACATTGGCAGGAGGGGATGTGGAACACAGAATTTTTAGAGTAGTGAGACTCCTCAGTATGGTATTTGAAAATGAAGGCATGTAATTTTATATATTTATCCAAACCCATTAGATACTTACCATCAAGAATTAACTCTGATCTAAAGTAATGTACTTTAGATGTGATGTCAGTGTAATTTCACCAATTGTAGCAAGTGCATCTTTCTGGTAAGAAATGTTAGTTGTTGGGGAGCCTGTGCAGGTGAGGAGGCAGAGACAAATCTCTGTACCTTTCATTCAGTTTTACTATAATCCTAAAACTGCTCTCAAAAATAAGATCTATTTTAAAATGACAAATTTCTGGTACATATATTTTATCACCTGCTGTACAACAAGGAAATATAGGGGGGAAGGACGTACCATGTGACTGATAAACAAAAGTAAACTAGGCTAGGGCTGGGGATTTATCTTATTGGTTCTGGTGTCTGCCTGGCAAGCGCAAGGTCCCAGGTTCCCTCCAGGTACCACATACCTCAGTGCTGGTGTGGTGGCTCAGGCCTGTAATCCTAGCACTTGGGAGGCAAAAGCAGGAGGATTGTCACAAGTTTGAGGCTAGCCTCGGCTACATAGTGAATTCAGGGCCAGCCTGAACTACAAGGTGAGACCCTGTGTCAAAAAAACTAAAAAAAAAAAGTAAACCAGGATAACTTTTAATTTCATATAAAATTCAGAGAAAGGAACATTGAAAGGGACAAAGGGGACATTAAGTGAAATTAAAGTACAGCTTCAGCTTTCTGTTTTAGATATAAGGTGACACAAATTAAGAAACCTCACAGTTAGAAGACTCTGAGCTCAGAATTCACAGTGCCAAAATAACGTACTGCAAATTTTATTGTAGCCATATGAAATTGCATGTATTAGTTCACTGGTGTAACTACATTCTTTTGAACTTTTATCTTCTCCCTAAATGCTTCAGCTTTTTATTTTATTGTAAGATCTCACAGATGTACTATAAGATATGACAGAAGTGATACTTATCAGAGAAAGTACTGCGAGGCTCACCGGATCACAGTGATAAAAACAAAATTCTTGAAAGCACTCTGAAAATTTTGATGAAAAGTACATTGCTCTTTTTTGAAAAAATTGTACAAGTTTTCTGCATTTGTGTTGTCTGTGGTTAAAGGAAGTATTTTTCCAAGTCACAGAGTTTATATGATCAAAAATTGGTAGTTAATACACATTTATTAGTAATAACATGACTGAAATATGAATGTGGCTATTGTGTCACATACAGTATACAAACAACATTCTTACCTAAAAAACACTTAATTTTAAATTAACTAGAATAGTCTACAATAAGTTTGTGCTTCAAGTTGTATTATTTTATTGGCATTTGAGTATGTTTAATGTTCTTTCTGTTTCCTCTAGGGATAAGTAGTTAAAAAATCATTGTGTTCTTTTCCTGGAATAGTATCAAAATTTGTGTCTGGCTCACCACAGTGACCTTTCACTGTTCAGAGGAAGTGAAATGTTTTATGCATAATCCCCTAGATAAATCTGCATCTGAACGAAGGAGCAAGAAGATCAAATTTCAGTGTGTTCTTTCTACACTGAATAAAGTTAAATTTCAGAACTTACACTAGCGACCTTCTCTCTTTTCTGATCAGATATAGTCTAGTGGCATCCACTTAGAGGAGCAGAAGGTAGGTAAGTTGACAGGGATGAAGGTGAAGATACAGTGGAAAAGGAGGTAGCATGGTGGAATGGTTGGTGAGAGCAAGAACTGGACTTCTGACATGCATTGTGGAAGGTATTTTACCAGTTGTAATAGTTTTTGTTGCTTCCTGCCTTGTGATTGTAAGTAAAAGTAGGTGGTATATCCTGGTCACAAATCATTATTTTTCTAAGCACAGAACACTAACCACCAAATGTGAAGATCCCGTTGATACCCTTTCCCCTCTATGGTAAAAGTTCCTGATGCAGGGAAAAAATAATTTGAGCTCTGAAGACTAATAGCAAGGATTTTTTTTTTTTTTTTTTTTTTTTTTTGGTCTTTAACTTGAAGAAAAGTAAAGGATTCTACCTACCTGTTTTAAAATTTGGAAGTGGGAAACACAACTTTTTAGCATAACTGATGGCCGATGAGAGAAAACTAATCTCGAGGTTGTCCCTTAGTGAGTAAGTAGAACAGCATTGCCCTTTGGGCCAAATGAGCTTGAGCTGAGTAGGACTAGACCTTCAAGGTCAAATTCCTTGACCTTGGCTCTTTGCACTTCTCAAACTCAGCACTGTTTCTGTGTAGAGCCTGTCATTCTTTGTTCTGGAGACTGTCCTGTTCACTGTAAGACTGCAGCAGCGTTCTTGGATTTTCTAAGTAGATGTCAGCAACACCCCCTGCCCTACTTGTGACAACTAAATGTGTCTCTGGATACTGCCAAGTGGGAGGTAAAATCACTCCTGTGGGATCCTGAACTTCCCTTTTGAGAAACACTGCTCCAAGAGTGTTTTATTGATAAAGAATATTTTCTAGGCTTTAGTTTTAAATATTTTGTCATATTTCAAATATTTTGGTTTAATAACTGTTTTTTAAAAAAACCTCAAAACACATTGTTATAAGAAAAAGGAAGTCTTTCCTTCATTTGAGAACTTAACATTATGACCTTTGAGTGGTGAGTGTTACATTTTTTCAGACTGCAGGTGGAAACCCATTAGTGGGTCATGGAGTCATTTAGTGGATCAGGAATATGCATGTGGAAAGGTACAGGGCTGTGATGTAAAATGTATTTTTTTCCCCCTGTACTGGGAATCAAGCTCAGGACTTCACACCTGTGAGGCATGTGCCTATGGTGCCACGGAAGTAAATCTGTAGCGCTTAAGATGTATTTTTATTTCAGAATATCAGAAAAACATACAAAGCAACTGGCATAGTGGATGTACAGCCTTCTTTTTTGAACAAGATTATTCTAAGCATTTACTCCATATCAGTAGGCAGTAGTTAGGCTGTTCATCTAGTTGAGTTGAACTTACTCAATACTCTATTGTTTGAAATATGGAGCATTCAGAGTTGTCCATTGCACTAGACTGGAACATGACTTCTAACTGGTTTCTAGTACATACCATCTTAACTTGAAGATGAGGAAGCTTTGAACTCCATCATTCATTTTTTTTTTTTTTTTTTTTTTGTGGTTCAGGCTGGTCCTGAACTCACTAGCTCAGGCTAGCCTTGAATTTGCATCAGTCTTCCAATCACTTTAAAACTGCCTTAGCTTCTGTTTACTAGTAAAAACCATATTTATATTTTGAGTTATTGCATTTATCCAGTAGTTAGTTTTTACAGATCAAAATGCTTCCAACAAGCACATTTTCATCTTTTGAATAATAAGAGAACATTTCATGTTAGTTTTTAAAATGTTAGAATCTATCTCAGGATAGTATTTTTTTCTAAGGAAAAATGTTAATGATTGTTTGAAAGATTGCTTATCTCTCACTTCATTAATTTTTGCAGTGGAAGCTCATATGTCCCTGTGTTTTTAATATGGATTGTATCCAGCAGAGATACTCAAGGTGTTTCATGGTGGTTTCAGGGAAAATTGTGGGTTTCTTTTCCAGCTGTACAATACCCTAAGTTAAATATTTGTAAACAGATCCATGGATGTATTGAATAAAACTGCACATTTATTTCATTTTGCCCTAATATATTTTTATAGTGAGTTGCTATGACTATTTTGTGTGAAGTGAAATCAGGTGTAGAAGATAGGTTAAGTTTAATATGAAATAAAAGTGAAGTTTTATATGGAAGTTATTTAGAAAACCAGATTTTTACTATTGGCCATTAAAAGTAGACCAAGGATGAATATTAATACAGATTCGAGAGTAAAAATTGTTTATCAGTAAAGAGTATGACTTTTAAGTATTATCATAAGATCCAGACAATGTTTCTTCATTAGACTAGTTTGCAATTATATTTTCATATTTTCCTATTCATACCATTGATATTTATTTATCCTATAGTACTTGATAGATACTAGGTAACAATTCAATATGTAGGTTTTTTTTTAAAGTTCATCTATTTTTTTAATCAAATTTTTAATCAGTACATTTTAGATACACATCATGATCACATTCAGCAATGGGAATTTGTACTAGTATATGACATGAGTTAATTCTTTTTACCATTCCCCTATCATTTTTTTTTTTAAATTGAATGTTTCGGTAAATTTTACATATATATTATGATCACATTCAACATTAAAAATTTATACCTGTACTTGACATATCTTGATTCTCAATTTTTCCCTTTCCCCTGCCTCACCTTACCACCCTCAATCCCCTGTATACATAAGATTTGTTTCCTTTTTTATATGATGAAATTTCTTTCTTTCTCATTTTCCCCTACACCATCTTTCCCTTTTTCCTTTGAACATTTTCTTATTTCACAGTATCTGTCATACATTCTGGGCCTCATGTACACCTTCAGTTTATCATACTAGAGAAACTATTTGGTATTTACACATCTGTGTCTTATTTATTTCACTTATGGATATGTCCTCAAGGTACATTTGAGTGTAAATGATTCAAATCTATCATTCTTTATGGATGAGTAATACTCCATTTTCCAAAAAAAACCCCATATCTCCATCCAATTTCCTGTTTATGGGCATTTGGACTGTCTCGGAGATTTAGCTGTCACAAACTGAGCTGTTAAAAAATATAGGTGCACATATGTTGCTGTGATATGCTGCTTTTAATTCTTTCGTGTATATACCTAATGGGAATAGCAGGGTCAAATGAGACCTGTAATCATAGTTTTTTGAGGAATCTCCACCGTGGTTGCATCAGTCTACATTCCTACCAACAGTAAAAAAGGGCTCCTTTCTCCCTGCAGTCTTGTCAACATTTGTTGTAGGTTGATTTTGTGATAGCAGCCATTCTTTGTGGACATGGAATCTCGGTGTTGTTTTCATCTGCCTCTCTTGAATAACCAGTGATAGAGAGCATTTTTTCATGTGTTTCTTCACTGCCTTTACTATTTCTTTTGAAAAATGTGTGTTCATTTCAGATGCCCATTTTTCGATTAGGTCTTTAAATTGGGGGGACTTGATATTTTTAAGTTCTTCATATATTCTAGATAGTATTCTTTTTTTTTGAGACAGGATCTCGGTTTGTAGTTCAGGCTGGCCCTGAGCTCAGCCTCAAACTCACATCACAGCAATCCTCCTGCCTCTGCCTCCCAAATGTTGAGATTACAGGCATGAGCCACCACGCCTGCCACTGTGATATGTGGTACTGGTTGCTGCTGGATGTGAGTCTCCACACCCAGTATTGTATATGGTTACCAAGGATCAAACCCGGGCCCTTGTGCCTGCAAGACAGGTGCCAGAACCACTGAGCTAAATCCCTAGCCCTGATAGTAGTCCTTTTTCTGAGGAACGGCTAGTAAAATTTTTTTTTACCAACTTTTAAGTGGTCTTTTCAGTCTGTTGGCGGTTTCTTTTGCTGTGCAGAAGTTTTTAAATCAGATGAGATTCTAATTATTGATTCTCTCTGCTAGTTCGTGCTGCTGTTTTGTTTTTGTTTTTGTTTTTGTTTTTGTTTTCCACAAAGTCTTTCTCTAAGCCAATGTCTCCAAGTGTTCTACTTACCCTATTTGTCAGGAGGTTTAATGTCTCTTTTAAAATTTAGGTCTCTAATCAACTTTGATTTTAGTTTGGTGCATGATGAATGACAAGGATCTAGCTTTAATCTTTGGAAGGCTGGAGCCTACTTTTTCTAGCACCATTTATTAAAGAGGTTATCATTCCTCCATTGAGGGCGCTAGGCTCCTTTGTCAAAGATGAGGTGAATTAGTATGCCTGGAGTTAGTCTGTTTGACTGATGCATGGTACTCTTACTTTGCCAGTACCATGTTGTTCTTATCACAGTGCCTTTGTAGTGGTTTCAAATTAGGGATTGTGATACCTTCTGCCATGATCTGGTTGCTTAGAATCGTTTTTGCTATTTTAGGTCTCTTGTAGTTCCAGATGAATTTTTGGATTATTTTTTCTAGCGCTGTGAAATACACTGTTGGGATTTCAGTTGAGATTGCCTTGAATCTGTATAGTAGTTTTGGCAGTATGGTCATTTTGACATTGATTCTTCGTGCTTAGGAGCAAGGGATGTCTTTCTCTTTTCTGGTATTCGCTTTGATGTCCTTTTTCAGATTGTTATAGTTTTCACAGAAGTTATCTTTCACTTCTTTTGTTAGCTTGATTCCTAGATATTTCATTTTGGGGGTACTATTATGAAAGGAATTATTTCCTCTATTTGTCTCTCAGTGAGTCTATTATTTGTGTGAGGTAAGGGTATTTGTGTGTTGATCTTGTATCCAGGTACTATGCTGAACCTGGCAGTTAAGTCAAGTAGTTTTTTGACTGAGTTTATGGAATCTTCTATATAGAGTGTCATGTAAGCAGCAAATAGAGACAGCTTAACTTCTTCCTTTCCTATCTTTATTGCCTTAATTTCTTTTTCTTGTCTAATTTCTATGACGAATATTTCCAGAACTTTATTGAACAAGAGTGGTGATACTGTACATCCTTGTCTTGTTACTGATTTTAGTGTGAAAGGTTTCAGTTTTGTGTTGGTTTTTCATAAATAGCTTTATTCAAGTTGAGGTAAAGACCATCTAGTCCACGTTTCTGTAGGGTGATTATCATGAACTGGTGCTGGATTTTGTCAAATGCTTTTTCTCCATCTATTGAGCTGATTATATGGGTTTTTTCCCTTGTGTTTGTTAATATGCTGTATTACATTTAACATTTTATGTATGTCGAACCATCTTTTCATCCTGGGTTGAATGCATCTAACATTGTTGGGGTCTATTATATCCTGGATGATCCTGTATTCTATTTACCAGTGTCTTATTGAGGTTTTTTGCATCTCTGTTTATTAGAGAGATTGGCCCATACTTCTTTCTCTTTTCTTTTGGAATCAAGGCAATAGTTCCTTTGAGGAATGAATTTGGGAGTCTTAGGGTCCCTTTTAATTTCATTAAAGAGTTTAAAAAGTAATGGCACTAGCTCTTCTCGAAATGTCTGATGGAATTCAGTAGTGAAGCCATAAGGAAAGTGGAATTCAGAGAGTGAAGCTTTCTTTGTTAGTAGGATTTTAATTACTTTTTCAATTTTATTGATAGATATGGGGTACTTCAGCATTTGTCCACCTTCGTTGTTCAACTTCAGGAGTTCGTATGTGCCTAAGAATCTGCCTGTTTCTTCTCTGTTTTCCATTTTATTGGAGTACTAGTTTTTGAAGTAGGTGTTGACTATCCTCTGTATTTCTGCTGGATCTGTTGTGATTTCACCCGTTTCATTTATAATTGCATGAATTTGGACCTTTTCCTTTCTCTCTTTCTTTCTTTTTTCTTTTCGTTTTTTTTGATAAGGTTGCCTAAAGGTTTGTCAATTTTGTTTATTTTTTCTAAGAAACAACTCTTTGATTTTTTTTATTTTTGGGGGGTATCATTTTCTTAGTTTCCATTGCTTTTATTTCTCCTGTGGACCTTATAACTTATTCCCTTGTATGAACTTTGGATTTTTCTTGCTCTTTTTATAGGAGGTTGAAGCTCAGCAATAGATTATTGCAGTTTGCTGTGTTTTCCTAGTGTGAGAATTCACGTCTATGAATTTTCCTTCTTGCACTGCTGTCATTGTCTCCCATTGATTCCAATATGTTTTATTGGCATTATTGTTTAATTGTAGAAACTATCTAATTTTTAAAATTTCATCCATGACCCATTTATTATAAATGAGAGTGTTATTCAACTTTCTGTGTTTTTGCAGTTCTTGAAATTTCTTTTGCTATTTATCTACAATTAAAGGCACTGTGGTCTGATAATATACAGGGGATAACATCAGTTCCTTTGTATTTACTTAAACAAGTTCTGTGCACTAATGTGTGATGTGTTTTGGAGAATGACCCATGTGCATCTGAGAAGAGTGTGTATGCTGATTTTGTGAGGTAGAATAGTATATAGACATCTGTTAAATCCATTTGTTCAAATTGGTTCAGTTTAAGTATTTCATTATTAATTTTTTTTGTCTAGTTGATCTGTCTGTTTGTGACAGTGTGGTGTTGAGGTCCCCTACTACTATTGTGTTAGTGCTTATTTGGCTTTTTATGTCCATTAATATTTGTTTTATGTATGCGGTACACTAATATTTGGTGCATATGATTGTCATCTCTTCCTCCTAGATTGTTCCCTGTAGAAAAATGTAGTGACCTTTGTGTCTCTTAATTAGTTTTGGTGCGAAGTCAGCTTTATCTGCAAATAGGAGAGCCACTCCTTTTTTTTGTGGTTTCCTGTCACACGCAGAATTGTTTTCTATCCTTTTACTTTCAGTCTGTGGATTTCTTTCTCAGTTAAGTGTGTTTCTTGACTACTGAATATTATTGGATTTTGCTTCTGGATCCATTCTGCTAGACTGGTTCTTTTAATTGGTGACTTGAGGCCATTAACATTGATGGTTATAACTGATATGTGTTGACTTGTACTTGCCATAATATTTTTATCTAGTTGGTTCTTTTATTATTATTTTTTTCCCCTGCCATTTAATATATTATCTTGCCTAGTGGCTTCATTGTGTTTGCCCCATGGAGTTCTGAGCTTCACTCTCTTTTTATAGGATATTGTTTAGAAATTTTTGTAATGCAGGTTTAGTATTCATGAAGTGTCTCAGGTGTTCTTCGTCATGGAAATATCTTATTTCTCCATCAATTTTGAAGGATAGTTTTGCAGGATATATCAGTCCAGACTGGAGATTGTTTTCTTTTAGGGCTTGAAATACTTCACACTCTCCTTGATTTGAGAGTTTGTATTGAAAAGTGTGCTGTAATTCTGATGGGCTTTCCTTTCTGTACCTGCTTGAAATATTTCATTCTTCTGTTGAAATTTTGGTATTTTGTTTATTAATATGCCTAGGGTTTTTTTGTTTTGTTTTGTTCTGGGGTTGTTTTTTTTTTTAATCACAGTTAGTTGGAGTCCTGTATGCCTCGCCAATCTGTATGTCAGATTCTTTTCTCTTGCTTGGGAAGTTTTCTACAATTATATCTGATTTTTTTAAAACTTATTTGTGCTGTTTGCATTGTGTTCTGTTTCTTCTTTGACTCTGATCAGTCTTAAGCTGTTCTTCTTTGCATCATTTATCCATTGCTGGATTGCTTTTTCATGGTCCCTTACTATTTTTAAGAAATTTTTCCTTTCCTGGTCACTAACTGCAATTCTTATTTTCTGTGTCTTAGGTTCTGTCTTCAGATGCACTAGCCCTACTACATAAGCTTTCAGTGAAGTTTTTAATATTTTGAATTTCTGTTTGAATCTGCTTATTGGACTCTATTTGTTTTCTGTGATGGGATTCCATCATGTACCTGAGGTCCTCTGTTTTTTAAAATCTATGCCATTTACCCTAATCATCATCTCTTTTTGTGTAGAGAATAATTCTGATATCATTTTTTCCAGATACTCTTATTGCCAGTTCAGGTGGTCCAGATGGTTATGTTTTAGGATGGTCCATTTTATTGATCCCTTTGTTTTCCTATTGAGATTGGGAATTGTGGGCCTAGATCTTATTGGTTTTTTTCTCATTTTAATTTTTTTGCTATCATTAGTGCTTTTGGTTTAATTTCGGGGTTAATGTCTGTGAAATGCTTATTGCAAGTATCTTTCCTGCTACTATTTAGTACCCTTAAGAAATGATTTCTTCCTGGGTCATCTTTCTGATATCATTGACCCTTGGGCCCCTGCATAAGTCCCAGCAAAATCCTGGACTTATTGCTCATATATAGATTCTAGGCTGTTGTTTCCTTAGATGGTCTTGCGAGAAGTCAGTCGGTAATTGCTGTTCATTGGAGCTTAGCTGCTCAGTGTGGACGTTTCCCAATCCCAGCCCCAGCACCTGCGTGTACCTTACTTCCAGAGATGGAGATTCTGCACCTGAGTCCTGGAGAGTGAGCAGCATGTACGTTCTGTTTTGTGGGGCATAGCTCCTTAGGGTGAGCCAATCCCAGTGCCAATCCCAGGGCTGCCGTGAAGCTTATTCCATGTATTGTAATAAGTGATATCAGCACTATTAAAAAATATTAAATGAACAAAATTCTCTTACAATCCATATTGAGGTTAAAACTTAACAGCGTCATACTTAACATTATGTTTTGTGTAGGTACT
>PVIR01043660.1:0-11614 GCA_004026965.1 Petromus typicus
TTTTTTGTTACAATCTCAACATTGTCCCCTTTCACCTTATTTTACATTGAGCATTTTCTATTTCACAATATATAACATACAATGCTAGGACTCATTTGCATCTTCATTTTCTCATACCAGAGAAAAGATGCGATATGTACCTATCTGTGCCCTATTTATTTCACTTATGAGAATATCCTCAAGGTATGTCCATTTAAGTAGAAATGATTCAAACTTATCATTTTTTATGGCAGAGTAGTACTCCATTCTGTAGAAGAACCACAGCTTTTTTTATCCAGTCTCCAGTTGATGGACACTTCTCCATTTGAACCAATAAAATTTAGGGATAAGCTACAAGTTTATCATGAAAAGAATTTTTTTAAAAAATTGTGAAACCCTGCTTGATACGTAATGCATAGTTTCTTTCTATTTTTTTTCCTCATAGTTGTTTCTTGCAGATTATAATTTTATTTTTAAAAAGTAGAATTAAAATAGAGCTTTCCAAATGAGAAACATGAATCTTCACTATGGCAAGTTTTTATAATGTGCGTGTCCTTCTAGTGTTCATCTCATAAAAACATATGCAGATGAAATTATGTTGTAGATTTTTGCGTCTGTAATCAGAGTGAATCTCTGATTTTGGTATTAGGAAAAGCGTTATGCAAAACCAGTCTGAGATAAAAGAGCAAACTAGTATGTGAGATGACTTGGGTTGTCAGCGAAATGTCGGCTCTCAGGCTCCTCTTCTTTACCGTCTGGCCTGGCACCTATGGGGAAAGACGCTAAGACGTGACAGGCACCTCTTCTTTGGAGCAGACACTAGTCCTCTGAACGAGAAACCCTCTCACCTGACACTGATGGACCACGGAAGTCCCACCTGCCACC
Source organism: Petromus typicus (assembly GCA_004026965.1). Classification (NCBI taxonomy): domain Eukaryota; kingdom Metazoa; phylum Chordata; class Mammalia; order Rodentia; family Petromuridae; genus Petromus; species Petromus typicus. Next base: position 865 of record PVIR01043660.1, read on the forward strand.
TACTCCCTCAACTGGAGCCATTAAATATCAGCCAGGATGCTCATCTGCTCTCCCCAAAAGCTACAGTCTGTGAACGATGCAAACAACAACAGCTTTTCATACATTTTTTCACATAGTTAGCAGCCCTGGCTTCTTACCCCGGCTCCTAGCAGTGGGTGGTTGATCCCACCCTCCCAGAGCCAATCACAAGGCAGGATACTTTTCATGGGAAAAATTATCCATATTAAAGCATTGGCAACATAAATATTTGCAACAAGGGTGTATGCATACATGAACGCACAAAGCTGAAAATAAATAAAACAAGTTCTGAGACTTGTTGTCAGACTGTAATGTACCAATTATACAGGACATGAACAACAGAATGAAAATAATGCTCATATTTTTTTTCTTCACAGTGTGGTTATGTTTTAATTTAGCATCTAATGTATCCTTAAAATAGAGAATTTAATGATGGTTCTCCATATGTAGGGGTGAGAAAATGGAAAGTACTTAAGGAAAAGGCACAAATTTTCTAGTGTTCTAATTCGCATGTGTTTATAAAATACAACAACTACTTGTTGGGGAAAATTAGTAGACATATCATATTTTGAACATTTTTGATACCTTTATCCCACTTGTTACCTCTCCTTTCCCCTAGTTTCCGACTGGGAGGTCTGTCTCCTTTCTGATATCTCTGCTTTTTTAAACTCTTTATATTTGGGTTTCTTATATGAAAACGCCATGTAATAATTAATTTTCCGTGTCAGATTTACTTTACTTAATATTGTAGTCTCAAAATTCACCCTTTTTTTCTGCAATTGATCTGACGTTGTCTTCATGGTAGAATAATGCTTTATTGTATCGACGGTTCCCATTTTCTTCATTCAACCACGGTGGGGCATTCACCCTGCCTTCACGGCCGGCAGACACTACTCTACCGGAAGTGGGAGGTGGGGTCTCTGCGGGACGTGCAGGACCCAGAGCCGCTGCTGTTTTTTTCCGCAACGGATCCAGAGCCTGGAGCTAAGCTTCCTTTCCAGAATGTCTTCAGAAAAGCCGTGTCATGTGGGAAGACCTAATAATAAAGGCTAAACTGGGCTTCTGCGAAGTCAGATCTCTTCTTGTGCTAGGTCCCGGTGCTTCCTCTGATAAATTTCACTAAAATCCACAGAAATATTTTTGAGACAATGGATCAACAACAAGACTTTTCCTGGTACTCCACATGTGTGTACAAAGGAAGATGATCTTTTATTCTCTGGCCCAACTCAGAACTTTCCGAAATGCTGAATTTACACAGTTAAAATCAGACAGACTCGGGAGCAACAGAACTGTTAGTCGTATACACAAAACCAGTTTTTCTCACAGTGCATAAAGTTTGGCATCTGCAGCTGGAGATCCCATGAGTCCTGAATAATAGATCTACACAGAGACGAGGTGCTTCATCCTTCTTAACCTATTGCAGTCTCGTGATTTCAAGCCGCTGACAAGTATGTCTTGCCCATCCTTACACACCTTCAAAAATACGAAACAAGCAAATCAAAGTGCATACAGTTCTCTTTGCTCTATCGTTACTCGTAAGTTTACAGTAACAAATTTTGAAATTACTTTGAATCCATCTTATGATTCTAACCTCCATATTTCTCTCACTTTTCCTTCTAACATCATTTTGTTTATTCATCAGCCAGAATTACCCTAAAGCAGATGAGTTGTTGACTTTTGTTTCTGTCTCCTTCTTGTTACTATGAGGGAGAAAGGTAGGAATATGTGATTAACTTATAGGCCTATGGTTTTTAACTGAATAGAGTCAGCAGATATAAAACAGTGGCACAGTTATTCCCATTTGTATTTGCCATTGTGAACAATATATTTTCAGAAAATTCCTTTTGAGTTACAAGCCCACAATTATTAATCAAAGTCTCAAAAAGATAATACAGGGTCTTGGGACAATGGAGATACAATTAAACAACAGGAAACATGGAGTTGTCATTCCATAGGACACACTGAATATAGTGATACACTTCTTTCCTAAGGCAAAAAGTTAAGGTGTTGATAATACTAATAGTGAAAAAAATACAAGAAGGACTATAGATAGAGCTAATTGACTAGAACTCTAAAGCTGCAAGATTAATTTAGTATTGAGAAATAAAAATAGTCTAAATATAAGCAGACTGTGAGTGAATCTTACCTCGGATCATTGTAGAACCTGCCGACTCAAAAACATTTATTGGTTGTTCTTTGTATGTGAGCCTACTTATTTCTTATTTCTTTTGTGTACTTTGATAATATCCCTTGGCATGATTGGACTTCTTTTATAATGCTTTTTCATCAAGTAACAAGCAAACAGATCCTTAATAAATGCTTAATGAGCTACTGGGATGTATCAAAATAGTTATCAAAGAGTTGCAGGTATGCAGTAGTTATTTAACTAAAACAGAAAAATACATTTATTGCTGAGCACTTAACAGGCCTACAATTTCAAAGTAGCACATTTAAAGATATAATCAATGTTGAATAAAAGAGGTTTAAAAGAATGAATAATAAATATGTTAATAAGAATCGTGTTGGAGGGCTGGGGTTGTAACTCAGTGGCACCATGCCTGCCTATCAAGAGCAAGCTTCTGAGTTCTATTTTCGAAAACAACAACAACAACAATGTGTTGGACTGAAAGGTGCAAGAAAGGAGGATAGAAGAGAATGCTGAAAAAATTTAAATGTGGGCTGAACACATATTATCTCTCTAGGTAAAATATAATCGTGTTGAATTGCAAGCACTTAGTGATAAAGTTAAACAAATAAAATTAGCACATTTTTTTGAAGAACACTTGACAGATCTTCCTCTCCTACTCGGTGACTCTCAATGATCCAATTTATTTTGGCATGTGGAATTTTGAATTCTTTAAAATCATGTGTTTAGTGATGAGTCTTTGCAATGGTCAATTTCCACTGTCAGCCATATGGATGGCTGAAGAGTGAGTATTGCAAGTGTAAATCACGCTTTTACCAGCAGATTTAATGTGGGAAATCTTGAAAAAGCAAACAAACCAGTGAAGAATGAGTAATCACACCTTCAGCAAAGTGAGTTATTTTCTGTTTGTTCTCATTCTCCAATTACTCTTCCACTTCTTTTGCTCCATCTATATTTATTTAAATGGTGATCTTCCTCCAGCTGCTTGCTTGAGTGGAAACAGTACATGCAGTGCTCACCATCCAAATTCTTGTTCAAATGGAATTCTACTAATTATGGTGAAAAGTCTCACTCTACATGGAAGATATTAAAGGTGAAGCTCTTATATTCTGAGTGTTCTGGGGAGGGTCGAGAAGGAGCAGGAAGACCAATGGTGGGAAGGGAAGGAACCCATGGAGACTGCTACATGACGTGAGAAAACTAGCAGAGATAGCAAGACTGTGTGGGTTACTGTCCGATGGGACAGATGCTGGAGCTAAATTTCACTGTGTGTGAAATGAAAAGCTACTGGAGGACTTTGAGAGGAGAGACACAATTTGATTCTTTTAAAACAACTATAACAATAATTATTTGGATAGAAGACTTAGATTGGTGATAGATTTGAAGAAAACAGACTATAAGGTAGGCATAGCAGCAGCACAGAAAGTAGATAATATATTCCAAGCTAGAATGGACCTGCAGGAGGAAATGAGACTTCTGTATAAGGTTTATAATGAATTTTTTGTGAAAACAGTAGAGAATGGGGGAAAAAGAAGTCTCTAAGGGTTTTGTCCTATGCACCCAGAGTGTTCGAAACAGTTATCTTTTGTGGTATTGAATCCATTCAAGGATGAATGTGAGAAAATGGAATAAAGACCATGAATATGGAGAATTGTTCTGAGGAGTTTTATTACAAAGAAGAACAGACAGTAGGTGGTAGTTGTGCAAGAAGAGTTTTTAAAATATGCTACTGTCTGTATATGTTGTCAGCAGTGAAAAGGTGAGAGGCAAAGGCCAATGATGGAATGACTACCAGTGCAAAATTGTTGACTTGGTGGAAATACTAAGAAATAGAGCACACTGTGAGATACACTCTGGGATTCATATTAAGTGTATTCAATGAAATTCAAGAAGAAACAAGATACATGGGCACAGAGAGAGATGCTTTGGTAGATACTGCAGTGGAAATTCTGGGGTTTATTTTGTTGCCCTCTGGGAATGTTGTAAAAATAAGGAAGAGTGATGTGAAAAAAATAAAATGTCTGGAGAATGAATCTTCCAGGTTAATTACAATAGAATTTAGGGCTTTGTGAAAGGCTCATATGTCATGATTTTAAGCTGGGAAGAATGTGTAGGTTCGATGTTTTCCTAAAACCTTGGAGAAAGAGGAGCAAGAGAGCACTATGGATCCCAGCATGGCAGAGTCAGCTGAGGTCTCTGCCACAGGAAGAGGCAGGGAGGATACAGATATTGGCAAGGAGCTCACCTCAGCCAATGATCTGAGCATCCAGGACAGGAAAGGGATGAGATAAGGACAGGACAAATGCCAGGTGGGCAGTGAAAAGGAGGGTTCATTGAAATGCCAATCAGGGCACTGCGTGCTGTGCATCCCAAGTAATTAAATGTGCTGGGCATTTGTTTCCTTCTAAAATTCATTTGTAGATGAGCAGCCTCAAATGTATAGTGCTGAAGTTGCCAACTGTGGGGACAGTTAATCTCCAAAGTGGAGCCTCACTAAAGTGATCTGCCCCTTCCTTTGTGCCACAGGAGATGATGGCATCGAACAGCTCTAGGAACCAGGAAGTTGCCACTCACCAGACCACCTGCTGTCTTTACATCTGGATCTTGGGTTCTGAAGCCTAAAATATTTAAGAAGTCAACTTTTGTTTATGAATTTCTTCTTTAGCATTTTGTTATAGCAGCATTAATAGACTAAGGTGTTGAGTCAGTAGAAAGAAGATAGAGAGTTACTGGAAAATGAGATGCTTTCATATTTTGGAAAGTGTGAAAATACTGGAAATACAAGTAGAAGTAATGGCATTGTGGGCAGAATGAGGGTCAGAAAAAGTAAAAGCTTATAGACTAAGAGGCTGAGAGCTGCGTAGAGAGGGCAACAGCATTTTACATAGAGAAACTTGGTATCCAGCAGTAAGGAGGGGTAGCAGGTGATAGAAACAAATTCAAAGGAAAATGTTATGGAAGAGAGGAGGCCAGTGATATGCAAATATGGACAAGGGAGAAGAATGAACAATGCTTTTATGAAAGTTATACAGTCATGTGACACAGTGGTATTGGATAAAGAATTCTCACATTCCCATCCAAATTCTGTTGGAGTAAAGAGCTATAGGAGGATTCCATTGAGATATCAAAACAGAGACGCATTTGTTGAGGCCATATTATGAGTTCCAAGGATCACAGAGGGAAGGTTTTGATCATCAAGAAATTGGATAGGAAAATCAAAAAGGCTTGGTAGTGGTGAATGAGGCATAAATTTGTGCTTACTGGGATAAGGATATAGGCACAATCAAGTCCTTCTCTGGGTCTCTAGAGGAAATCATGGTGCATTCCATCTCACCCTCCTTCCTGAAACTGGACTCAGATGGATTCTAATGGTCATTTGAATTGTGTAGACAGTGAGCAAAGAAAGCCTTAATGAATTTTGCCTAGGCTTCTGTGTTCCTTTGCAAGTTTGCCAAGAGGAGAGGAATTGCCAAGCAATACATTTCTTTCTGAAAAGTTTTTATGCAGTTGGTATGTGTATGCTTTGGGTACAGAGTTTCCTATATTTCTGTATTCCAAAACAGACTCTTCTAAGCATAGCTGTTTGCATTTTAAATAATCCTCTGAAACAGCACAATGATAAATGTTTAGGTGCATGTCTGTTCTTTGAGTCAATTCAGTTTAGAGTTTCTCGGCAGGGAAAATGTGAAAGTTTCTTTCCTATTTTTATTATCTGCCTTTTCATTATTTGAATTACATTGAAATAAATAATATTATATCTTTTCCCAAACTGCACTTTAGAAACAAATAGAAAGTTAGAGATTCTGATAGATCATTTGAAATGACTGTGAGCATGAGCCAGACTTACATGGCAAGACTAAAAGGTAAAATGTCAGTGATCATAGGTCCACTTATAAGATTAAAAAAAATAGAATCTACTGAGCCATTAGTTAAATCACTGAACTTAGATATGTTTGGAATTAGTGTAGGGACTGCAAATAGGCACAGTGTGAATGAGGAAGCAGCAGAGCGTGATGGCTGGGAAGAAGGCTGACACCAACTCTGAGATCGTGACTAACATCCCAACTGCATCTCTCTTTAATTCCTGTACTTTAATGGTATTAATTCTCATCTCTCACTTTATTAAACTGCTGTAGATATATTAGCTTTCAGTCATCTTTCTTGGCCCTGAAACTATAAACACATTTCTTATTTTACCCAACCACTTTGCCCTTTATGACTAATCTGCAATGTTGAAATGCAGAAAATTTTGCTCTCTAGTATTAGAAATAAGGCAATTATGCCCACTCTACTGTTTTTACTTAATCATTTTCTAAAGTTTTGGTTAATGAAAAAGGAAATTTAAAAATGCGAAAAATGCTAAAAGAATTTCAGTGATGTGAAAAGACTTGTATTTGTGAATGTTTATGTAAAACAAAAGCAAATCCTTTATAGAATAACTACAACTCATGAATGTATGAACAAGCTTGTCAAATGTATTCAATATTAAAAATTCAGCTGTATTGTAATAATAACAATGAACAGTTCCAAGATGAAATTATACAGCTTCAATTTTCAAATGAAAAAATAAACTCCTTAGTAATCATTTAGCAAAAAGAATATAAGCTCAAACTCCAATAAGCATAGAACCCTTTTGAGAGAAACAGTAGTTCTAAGTAAATCTATAATATCACTAGGTTGTCATTTCTCAGACTGATCAAGAGATTCAGTTTAATCCAAATCAAAACCTCAGGAGGACTCTGCTTAGAAATTTTTGAGCTAATTCTAAATTTTACAGTAGAGATGTGGGAGAAGATCCAGAATGTTACAAAGAATCATAGCATTGGATCAGATTGTATTTCAAGATTCAGTAAAAAGACAAAGAATTCAAGACAATGTAGTAATGAAACAAGGTAATACATATATATGCACATCAGTGGAACAAGAGAACAATAGAAAGACACATATGCACCTTGTTGAATAATTTTTGATACAATCACCTAACACATTTAATGGGGAATATATTTTGCACAATATGTGCTGAAAACACTCGATGTCCACATAAAGAGAAAACAATCTTATCAATGTTTCACTATACACTTAGAGATATAATTAAAGGGATTGTAGTGCTAATTTAAAAATAAAAGTTCACAGAAGAAAATGTAAACATCTGGGAAATTTCCAAAGGCACAGGAATCATGAACCTAAATGAAAAAATGTAAAGATCTCATATAATTAAAAATTTTACATAGTATCTTTTCTCTAGTTGAAAAAATGAAGTTGTAAATGAATTGTAGTATGTACAGTTGATATTGTGAAATAGAAAATATTTAAAGGGAAAGAGGATGTAAAGTAAACAATGAAGGGGAAAAGAATGTGACAGTAATAAAGAAAAAAAAGAAACAAAGCTTATGTATTGGGGGTGGGAGTCGCGGGTGAGGGAGAGGGAAAAAATGAGAATCAAGTCATGCCGTATTCTGGTACAAACTCTCAATGTTGAATGTGATGATGATTTGTATTCATAATGTACCAGTAAAAATTTGAATTAAAAAAAATCAAAAAGATTTTCGCAGAACATTCTTAGGAAACTAAATAGACTTCACAATCCTGGGTCAGATACTTAATTGGCCTTTATTTCTGTGTTCTCACCAGTTACATGAAGCCTGGTTACTGTAGATTTGCCTTATGTGTTTGTTGTGGGACGAGGCAAACCCTCAAATCCAAGCTCTGGTTATAGATTTCTTAAGTCTCCTGCCATCTGCACTAGAGTTGGCCAAACTGAAAAATGGAAATGGATGCCCTTACAAAGCCAATAAAAATGTGCTTCAAAATTTAGCAATATTGAGAGGACAGCTAAGCCCCGTCTAAGCACACAGAGCTTCTCCATATAATAGAAGAGATAAAGCAAAACCTGGAAATAGATACTAGCTTTAGCCAGGCTTTTGGCCTCCAGATGACCCAGGGAGTGTTGAATCTTTCCAGGTTGTTACTTCACCAAATTTGACACAATGATATTTTTTATTATCAATCTGTCCAGATTTTTCTTCTAAAAACTGGGGTTCTTTGAAATGTCTAATTTGTAATGATAAGATGTGCCATAACCTGGTATTAAAAAGATCTTATCCATTCATAATTATCATAGGATTCTAGTAAAAAGAATGATAGTTCTAATAGCCTATGCCAGCATATGTACCTTAGAGGAAAACAATGAAAAAGCAATTAATTAAATGCCTGCTTGAACAGCAGCTTGACAGCAACAACAAAAAGTATTACTTGACTATGCAGTATTCCACCAAAATAATACAATTAAATATGATGGTTTCTAAATACCGATGTCATTAAAATTATGAGTACCAAAGGGCTACCAAAGTTAATAAACAGTTATTAGTTCCCAACAGTTATTAGTTCCCAAGAATTTTTTTATAACTGCTTAAAGTAATCTGACTCTGCCATAATAATTGTTAATAATTTTTAATTGTATTAAAATCTCTGGTCTAAATAGATGCCAAGCATGACATTTTACTAATAATTGATTTTCTTCTCTTATTTTTTCAAAATCCCTGAGATACAAGGGAGACTAATAAAGCCAAAGTATCACAGGTAACTTTTGCAGATGTTCACCTCTGATACTGACGTCCCCTGGCTTTGCTCTAAATAACTATATACAAGGTTTTACATTTCTAAGAAACTCAACTTATAAAGGAAAGAAAACTTTCCTGGTTTGACATGTAGCTATTGATTTTTGCATTCTGCTTGAACAGTGATAAATAGCTCCAAAACTATTTAGTACACAATTCCTGCCTTTTCTTCAATCACATAAAAGACCAAGTGACAGTCATCAGCAGAACAATTGCTTTGGACTCTCTTGCTTTCTTATGAAAACCCTATGTTTGTACAGTGCTTAAAATGGAAAGAATTAACCAATTTGCAGTGGTTTTAGTAGTTCTAACAACTTAGCCATGCAGTTTTTTATCTACATTAAGTTATCAAGTATTAAATATGTTGTGCAGTTCAGAGTAAAGACATTTAAGATGTAATCTCTTTCAAGATCCTCTGTCCTCATGAGTTAGTTCTGGTCTTCTGACAAGAAGCAAAGTCAGAATGTAGAAAAGATGGAGGAAGCATTTTTTAAAAAAAAAAATTGTGTATTTTATTTTGCTATTTAACATCGCATTTCTTTGATTATATTAACATAGGTTTCCCTTCTTTAATTTTTCTGGAGGAAGCATTTTTGCAGGTTATTAGGAAGAAAGCCATTGAAACATCGAACACCCTGATGTGTTTGCCCTGTGATTTGAAAGAAAAGAGTGAAGGCAGGAATGGATAAGACGAGCCTCATCTTCTTGTACTATATGTAAAAACATGAACCAAGCAAATGGAGACTCTGAGTTGGAGGTAACCATCATGCCCAGACCTGGAAGAGAGGCCAAGAGGACGTGGTCTTGGTGTAAATGTCACGCAGATTTGCATGCAAGTTCTGTGACTCTGACAAGTGGTTTCCTTCGGTGCAGCTGGCCCTCAACTGACATTTGAAGAGAAGAGGAGATTTGAAAAGAAGAAAGATCATAATCTCATATTCGGTCATAGACTTTGAAGCCAACTGTTCAAGTATTCCCACCTTTTTTTACATTAGTATTTCTTGTATCACATTCATTTGACTGTTCTTTTATTTTACTTTCAAACAGGATATCTTGTATTAATTTATATTTCCTGATAAAGCTGTTTAACTCTTTCTCTAACAGGGCTGAAATGAGGCCTCCAGTGCTTCTGGATGCTAAGGGATGAAATCCTATTTCTGTTCCAGGAGGTTCCAGTTACAGTAGATAGTAGGGAGCCCAGATCCACCTCTCTCTCAGTGTGAGTAGTAACCTGTGGTGGAGAGGAGCCCCTGGGCTTCATCTTGTGATGCCCATTTGACATTTACCAGGTGATCCCCAAACAGCTCAGCCAGCAGTGTGGTTTGAGCTCTTTGACCGAATGTGGTGTTTCAGATGGTGCATTTGTTGCCTTACAATGTACTTATTTTAACACGGTCACTGTAGCATTTTAATTTCCTCTTTTAGAGCCTGTCAGGGCAACGCACACATCATTGTCTTACCATTAACCCATTCTCCGGCCTTCTAAGAGCCACCTAAAGCATAGTTTTGCTCCAATCTATGTATTTTTCCAGCAGGTTTAGATCCTGTATTCCAGAAAATGGATAAAATTCAGTTGATTCTGGCAACCTCTGACCCTCATAAAAGCATCAAAAATCAAATGCTCAGGTCTTTTGTTCCCTCCTTCTACTGCAAACTGTTTCACTCAGCTTTTTTGTTATATATGTTTCTTCCCTTATTAAGTTCAGCATGTTCTTGGCCACTTTACACAAGAAATGAACTCAAGTCATCAGCTTGGCTGTGATGAAGAATTGCTCCTTTTGACCAAGACCTGTACTTTTTTTCCTAATGAATACTTAAAACTCAGTGTTTTCAGTACTAGTATGATGTACAGGCTCTTAAGACTGAGTTTTGAGGAGACCGGTTGTGTTGGTACATGGATGGATTCCACCCAGATATCTCAATCTATTTCCGTATTCCAGATCTTCCCAGACAGAGCTGTAAGCTTATC
>PVIR01043661.1:0-11610 GCA_004026965.1 Petromus typicus
ATATATATATATATACATATGGTTTGTGATTTTTTGGATTTTTTTAAGATCAAATATTTTCTTTTTTGTCTTTACTTATCCCTACTCGCTTTTTCCTTTTGAGTGTTTTTATTTCTCAATAACTGTCCTACATTTTAGAGCTCATTTATATCTTTAGTTTCTCATGCCAGGGATATGAAATGTTAATATATCTGGTAAGGAATAATTAATGCATTTAAGATATAAATATTTTTATATTAATATTCCACATAAGTATTTTCCAAATTTTCATTAAAGTCTTACAAAGTTCATAGTTGATTTACTTATTCCTAAACTCTTTACAAACTCTTTAGTAAAAATAAATACCATTAATATTAGATTAGCACAAAATTTATTGGTAATGGATTAGTATTTTTAAAAATTTAACATTAGACAAAATTCTAAAGCAAATTATAAGCATGGAGAATTTTATAAATGGTTACCCATATGCCTAAAAATTCTGTGTTAATAATAAAACAATGCATTCTCTCAAAAATAACTAAAGCAGATGGAATGACTTGTAAACAATAACTTCTGAGAAATGAATTTTTAGAGTAAGCACTCTTTTCTTAGTTTCTCTCTCCAAATTTTTAACTCATTGGTGTATAGTTGTTTTTAAAATCAAACAACAAAATATCTTTCATTTTCTCCATCAGAAATTTGTAATATTCATTTGTACAGGGAGAAAAAGTAAACGTTTGAGGATAATAATAATGATGATTATGTCCCAGGAAGATAAACTTTATCAAGGAAATGAGCTTATATGACCAGTGAAACTAATTTTATTCAGTTATGAGATGGTAATTTCTCCTACATAATTTCAGTGCAAGCAATCAATTATAAAAATTGAATCATATATACATATATAATTTTTATTATGGGCAGTTTTAAACATATGCTTTTTTGCAGCAATCAAGAAACAATGTCAAGTTTTCTTTTTCAGTTATGTTTCTCTGCTTTATACATGTGGGTTGTGTTTAATGTAGAAGGATGCTGTCTACCTGTCACAAGTGACTGTGGTTCCTGATGAACCAGGAGGGTCTGTGGGCATTTTGTATCCAATGGGAGATCTGAAATCTGCAAGGGAGGAAATTAGTCAGGAAAATAAATATGAGATAAAGATTAAAAATAGCAATCTGGGATTTCACAATTTCTATGCATATATTTCCTTTATATATGATTTCCAAATGAGAAAGATAAACTGTCATACTCCACCTAATATCACACAAGTATCTTGATAATTAAAAACACTTTTTCCTAAAATTATTGACCTTTTGTTGTTTTTCTTTGGATGATCTTTATTTTTTTTTCTTAGCTGAATCATGATTTGATATGATATCATATAATTAAATGCTTGAATGTACGCTGATTAGAAATAATGCACGTAGGATAGAGGACAAAAGGTTGAGAAAGAAGGAAAAAGAAATATCAAAACTGAGATCATTTGTAACAAAATAAGAGTGAATAAAAATGAAATTTATTCATTATCATCATCATCATCATCATCATGATCGTCATCATTATTAGCATTACTAAGAGGAAATCACAGATGTAGTAAGTACACTACACCGCTGAGGAACTTCTCTGGCATCTTAAGTTTTAACACAATGTTTTATTAGTTTCTCAAGGGTCGACTCGGATTTACAATCACCCTGCCACAATCTCTACAGTGGCTGGAATATATAGCACTACCTTCTACTGAAATAACACATACTATAGTTCCCTTGAATGTCATGGTCAAACGATTATTATTTTTGTATTATGACAATAACTCATAGAGTGGGATATTAAGAAAATGATTATTTAATAGTTATTTGAATACAACTTTGAACAGTACTATGATTTTAAACTCAGGAAAGTAAGTTCTGTCAGAATAGAAGTTTCACTCAAGTTTTAACTAATTCTTTTTCAAATAGCACTGCACTACTTTTAACATTGCATTTTCAGTTATTAATGTTAAACAATAGTATTGATTTGCTTCTGAAGGACCAAATACAAAAAATTGATTCTAAAATAGGAAATCCTTGCTCTTATGAGCAAGGAATGTTTCCTACAATCTCCATTTTTTAACAAAAAAATAAAACATTTATTGATATTTAGCTTAATTCATTATGTATTAAGTATTCCAATGATGTAAGCATTATTTGATGCAGACAATGAAACAATATAATTGATGTATATTATAATGATCTTTTTCCATTTATTTGTTTAAGTTAAGTAGCAATCATAAATGTAGATAGGGACAAGGTAAGGACTGATGGCCGTTCAAATGGCCATCAACCTAGGTTAAATACTGAAATATTTGTAAACATCAGTATTACCATATCTGAGGAAAAAATAACAACTGTGATTCCCTTTTTGTGACCTGTTTCCTTTGAGACAATGTTCATGGTGGGTAGGCAGGCCTGGGTTATGTGTCAGCATGAATGTTTCTGGCTAAGGAAGTTTTTCAATAGTATAACATGAAGTCAGATTGTTGATCAAATAAAACAATAGATACTTGATGTGTGTAAGTAATAGTTTTGTTTCCATCTCAGAACTAATGTATTTGTTCACAGAATTATTTTCAGAACACATTTTCAATGGTGTCTTGTCAGTTGAGATTTTCTCTAACAACCTAGTACTGAAAATCAGAATGAATAGATGAATAATGGCAGAAAGCACCTGAAATGGCATTGAAGCTCCACATCCTGATAAGTTTATTTTCTTATAAATTCTCCTAAGCTATGATTTTTTTTCTATGTTTATCATTTTATTTACACATTGTTATTCTGGAACAAACCAGAAATTTAAACAAAAGATCATTTCACTTGTGCAATATGTAAAAAGCTCCAAGAAAGTTCACACATCATTGCCTTATGAAATTTGCTTCTCAAGCAATATTTTAAGGTTTGCACTTTTTTTAAAAAGTCAAGCTTGCAGCAATCACTTCATCTGAATATCCGTTTCAAAGAAAAGAAGGTACTATGAAGCAGATTGTATTTTTTCACAATTTTGGCTACATATATGTATGAATATCTTACTTCTTAAAATAAAATTTCATGTTTTGTCAATGTCTTTAGAATCCATAATGTAATACTGCTTGGCGGCATTGAAATTCATTTCAATATTAAGTACTGCATTTAAGTACTGAAATATTTAATAAAGTCTTAAACTTGGAACATATTTCCTTCTGTGAACACTATTATGTTCACCCTGCCCTTTCTAGTTAACAACATATCTCCCGTTATTAGAAAAAAATATTAGAGTATATTTAGATTACCACATTTTGTTTTAATCATGAATCTGTCAAATTAGTTAGCTAACATTAGTTCATTTGCTATTTTAAAGTCTTCCAAAAGTTACCACAATACCTAATTGTTGAGAAATCATTTTAATCCTTCTACTCACCTCATATATGTCTCCCCAAGGGAAATGCATGAAGAAATGATCTATAAAATCAGATTTAAAAGTGGTGTCAACAAAAGAGCATATAAAACACTATAGTCATATTTGCACAGTAAACACACTGAAATAAGCCAGATGGTCTCTTTCTCATTCTTGAAGGTTAAATTTAGTGCATATTTACTTTCTCCTTAATTATAACCTTAATCTTAAGGGAAATTCATAACTAAAAAACATTGCTGTATAATTCATATATAATTTGTCAAATCAATGAAAGAGGTTTTTCTTTTGTTTTGTTTTTTGTTTTTTGTGTTTTTGGATTAGTTTGAAATTTGAGTGACAAATTGTGCTAGGGATTGCATTTAATTTAGTACTCACAGAGGTAACGCACTTCCATCTCTAATGATAAAGGTCTGAAAGGCACACAGGAAGGGAAAATATGGAACAGGATGGTTTTAGTCAGTCCTGTTCAAGCTACACAACTTCTCAATGTTCTGTCTTGGAAAACTTTGGATGGTGTGTGTGTGTGTTTGTGTGTGTGTGTGTGTGTCCATGTCCAAATCTTTCTGCAGCATTTTGATCAGTGGAGGACTTTGAAGCTTGATAACATGAGCATAAACCAAAATCGGTTTGTTTTTATTCCATTGTAATTTAAAATAAATAGGATACATATTTTGTCTTTTGATTCTTATGTGCACATAGAATATGGACTCATATTTTTCCTATTACTCCCAATCTCTCTGTCTCCAGCCTCTCTCTCTATGATACACTCACAAAAACAAATTCAACAGATATATAGACAGAGAGGTAGATATGTAGATACTGATCTATATACATATTTATATAAATAAAGACTTAAAACATTTGGTGCAATGCTTACTTGTAAAACTAATATTTTAATGGTTCTAGAAATCATGTTCTATTATCATATTACTAAAAAATTGAATCTCAAGAGTATTTGCCTGTGGTCAGTTGTAGTCTCAGTTTATAGACTTAGAAACAGCATGTTTTCCATAGATAAATATCTAAGAATTCATTTTCTTTTGACTAAATTTAAGATCTGTCCACAGAAATAAATCTCTCTAATATTCACCAGTTCAAATTTCTATCTGAAAGACTAATCTTCAGACCTGCTATATGTCTTAACATATCATGTTTAACTAAAATTACATATATAAATAAATACAACTTTTGGTGTAACCATGCAGTTTATAATTAAAATTTCCAAATATTTACTAAGTTTTAAGAAGAACATTAATTTTGTGCATTTACTTGTCGAGTTGCTCTAGCTACTCTGAAAATCTTTCAAATTCATCAAGTACTTTGGCAGAAAATATCATATTATAGATTTTCTGGACAGAAATGTTTATGCTTCCTCTGACTAGATCATACCAACATGGGTGCGGTGTGGTCTACCTTAGTTTCTCCTACATTTACTCCCACAATAATAGATACAGACACTCAAAGAGAATGATAGTAGGTATAGAAGTTGTCTCATATTATAAATTTGTTGGAAATTTAAGTCCTTACAATCCAGATGCTGTAGATCATGATGAATTGATTCAAGTACTAGAGGCACTTTCAAGGATTTTCTGTAGAAAAGTAGAAATTATTTATTGTAATTGCAAGGAAGAAGACAAACACATTTCTCTGTGTAAACTGCTGTACTCAAGCTCTATCATTAAAAATTAAGAATAACTTGAATTTGTCTAACTTGGTAACATTACACAGAAATACCATTATACCTGTAGATTTAACAAGTTTTATAAAATAATAATTCTTGCAGAATTCCCTATGATGGAATGGAAAACAAATCACTTTAAATTAGTCATATGGAGACTAAAAGTGTAAGATTTTTAAGTTTTATATGTACTGAAGACAAATAAAACTTCAAGAATTATTTTCTTACCTAACCTATCATCTCAATGGCTACATTTTTAAAGAAATAATGGCATGTTAATCATTACAATTTGAGACAAATGTTGATATTCATATTTCTAAATGTTAAAATATAAAAAAATGATGTCAACATTTCTAAAATACTCTCAAAGAGAGTATTTTTGTTATGTTGTGTATAGGAATATTATTAAATATAAAACACAAATTTAAATACATCAACATTACATATTTTTATCTTCATTAACAAGCAAGTTAAGAATGGGAAAGGCTTTCATGATTAGTACTACAGACTGCATGTGTCCTCCAAAATACATATGTTAGAGATTTAAAACTCGGTGTGTTTTATCAGAAAGTAAAGGTCTTAATTAACATTGAATGATTTATACAGAACAGGGTTGAAAGGTAATAGTACTCCCTGTATATATTTTTGCAGCTACCTGCATGCAAATATAAATATAAACTTAGTAAAGCAATATTTGTATAAATATTTGGTAAAGCGAGACTAGTTATAAAATATTATGTGTATTATCTTCACCAAATATGTATAAACATATTGTATACTTATACCTAAACTATTTAAAGAAGAGTTAAAGATCCTAGATATATATATAAACACATATGTATATAAACTCAAAAATATATGCATATATAGATATATAATTTAAAGTTCTATTTGTGTATTGTTTAGAAGCAGAGAGAGAAAAATAGTTGGAATTGAGGAGATGTAGATACAGTTATTTAAATAGTAATATTAATCTATTAATAAGCATAATTTTCACTAACATATTCATGTTTTACTAAATTATACATTATAGAATCATTGAATTTCTTAACATTTTAAGAGATGTTATGAGATTCAGCCCTTTGCATATATGTCCATAGAAAATAAGATTCTAGGTACCACATATCAAATTTCTTTGGTAAAGAACCACTGAAAGTTTAAATGTACCATAAATACTCCTGAAATCCAAATCATATTGAAATGAATTAGTGCCATAGAGAAAGAACCGTCATTTCTCAAACAAAATCATAATAAGTTTCTTTTGTTCCACTTAAACCAACTGACTTAGTTCTCAAATGCAGGGTCTTCCTTCTCTAGCAAAGGAAAAATAGACAAATGAGACAATCTCCTGAGTGATCATCATAATTCAATGCTGCACTTTCCTACAGAGCTTTCTGTCATCTCTTCTCATTTAATAGGAGTAGATATTTTGGAAATGAACATATTTGACTGACAGTAATTTTTTCTAAAAATGGCTGAGGAAAAGCAACTCTAAAAAAAAAAGAGATATCAACTTCATAAAACCAAAAGCAGCACTTTTCTGAAAGTACTGCAGCGCTATCATTGAAACTGAGAATTAACACTAAAAATAACTTTATTCTCTAAATCTATGTTAACTAAACTCATTCAGCAATGATATTTCAAGAGTAGTATATTATCTGATAATTGGCATAAGGTATAATACCATAGTCTGTTTCTCTTCTTGTTTTTTTTTTTTTGTTTGTTTGTTTGTTTGTTTTTGGTCTTTTGTAAAACTACAAAATTAAATTTCAATGAATAAGAAGACTATCTGCTTTTCTTGAATAATGATGTGAGAAGAAAATAGCAACAATTTTTAAGCGACTGTATATACAGATATAGTTACAAGAGCAGTGCATAAAAGTCACATGATGCGAAAGAGAATGAAGAGAGAGATGAGGACTGAATTTGAATTGTGATTACTTATGGGTAAAATGTGAATTTTAAGAAATTAATATAGTTATATGAAATTTGGAAAGAACATATCAAGTATCAGAATGGCAAAAACATAGTCATATAAAACTGTTGATGTACTGTCAGAGGTGAGGTAACTTTTGCATGGAAGGCCTATTAGCAAAGAATTTTCAGTTTGTTTTGCATTAGAAAAACACACAAAGATAAATTTGAGTGATGTTTCATTGATTAAGCTAGAAATCAGAAACTAGATTCAAGACAGTCTGACAGGAAAATACACACTCAGATACTTAGCTAAACAGTGTTTCTCCACTGGTCACGTTTCCCTGTCCAAAGCTATTCATACCTGAGACTATCATCTCAAACCAAAAAAATCAGTGTGAAAATGCACCGTGGTTTTAGAATGCAAAATGAAAAGACACATTAAAAGAAGCAGAAAGGAGTTTCTCCTGTCATTGTCTGCTTGGCACTGAGCAGTGCAGCACAGAGAGTGGTCTCTCACTCAGTAGAGGAAGGAGATAGGAAGTTTGAGCCTCATATTTGAAACCTACTGCCTGACAGAACCCATTGGCCATACTGCTAGGGAAATACCTAGCATGTGTGTTTGGTAACCAATTTCCTCAGTATTTTCTCCATCACAGATAGCACAGCATGGTTAAATGTCCAGTTAGCTTAGGTATGGCTGGGTAGCCAGGATACTTGGCTACATACATGAAATATATCACTGGGCACAGGTGTCCAACCAGAGCTGCTGATGGATGGAACTTCTGGAACAATTTTAGTGCCTGAAAAAAAAAATCTTTAACTCTATACTCTCAGACCTCCATTCTGCTTAGCATCATCCATGGCTGGTTCCAGAAGTTTTCAGCAATGAAAATAAATTTGAATAAAGTAGTCCTTGCTTGCCTTTAGATACCGTTTCCATGGAATGCAATCCTCAGTTCCTTCAATCTATGTCTTTGCAGAAGAGATGTGTTTCTTGGAGGCAATATATATTTGAGTCTTGTAATTAGAAAATTAAGACTTTTTGAATTCAGGGTTATCATTGAAAAGATATACAAATTTCCATTTTGTGTTATGTCTTACACTTGCTTCTTTCCTCTTTGTTTGTTTTCTAAATCTTACGTGTTTGTTTACTCTTGCTTTCTAATGTTAGTTCATCTTTAAAATATCTTCTGGAATACTGAGAATGAATTTCTTTAGTTTCTGCTGAATCTTGTAAACTACATGATAACTGAAGAAAAAAGTTGTTCTGAGTCATTTGATATAAGTAAGAAACAAAAACTCACAAATGAAGTAAATAATTTTATTGCACATAATGAATGAAGAAGGAAGAAGAGAGAAAGTACAACACCAGAAAACAAGTTACAAAATGGGTGTACTAACACCTTCCCTATCAAAAATTACTTTAAATATAAAAAAAATTAGATTTACAAATTAAAAGATAAGAGGTAACTACATGGATGAGAAATCAAATCCAAATCATGTATTACTTATATGAAACTAACTTCATGTATAAAGACACACATAGACTGAAAATGAAAGGATACATTAAGATATTACATCCAAACAAAATCCCCGAGAAGACCGAGGTAGTCACATTTATATTAGATAATGTACACTTTCATGCAAAAGCTCTGTTTATTTAGTAAAGAAACAATGAAGGTAATTAATAATAATCATAATTGTCTAAGAGACAGAAATAGAGAGATAAACATTGCCCAATATGTAAAAAACAAAATTTAAAATAACTGGAAAAAAATCATAGACACTAATACACTGGTAGTTGGGGATTTGAACTGAGCACTTCCAACAATGTACAGATCATCCTGATAGAAAATAAGTAAAGAAATAGCAAAGTTAAATTATAGTTTGTATCAAGGAGGCCTATACATCTCCAGAACACTCTATACAACAGGTGCCAAATATATGTTTTTCCTCATCAGAAATAGAAAGTTCTGTAACATTAATCCTATGGTAAGCTAGAAAACAACCTAGTCAATTTTTAAAATTTAATTTTTCCAGAATTCTTGTGTATCACATTGTGATAAAAGCAAAAATCAATGTATTAAACAGCTCTTCATTGCTGGGACACAGAGTCTGGAGAAAAATTGAAAAGGAGCATTTTTTTACATTTTAATTTTATTGATATGATTTAGATAAACATAATTATCAAATTAATAATAAGAATTTGTACCCATACATGATGTATCTTGAATAGCGCTTTTTCCTCATCCCCCACCTTTTCTTCAATCCCTGTTCACCCTATTTACAATTGCCCCACTTCCATTTTTCTCTTTTCTCATTTTTCTCTTCTCTTCCTTTTTTCTTCTTATCAACCCTCATTTTGAACAATGTTCTCTTATGTCACTTAGTCTTTTATACACTTTTGTCCCTATAGCACTGAAACAAAACAAAACAAAAAAAGCAGGTTTTATTTAGCATATGGTTTCAGAGAATCAGTATATGATCAGATTTTCACACAGGGAAGGACTGGAAGACTGTGGTGGGATAACATTCACGGTGGTCAGGAGGAATATCAGAGAATAATGGTAGGGAGAAATAGAGCAAGTACCCTGCCTCAACCACAAGAACACACACAAGTGACATACCAGACAGACCCAGATATGTGGTCCACTGGTCCTCTAGGGCAACTCCAACACCAATAAATTTGGCACATGATCTTTACCCTCACATCCCATCTCTTGTCATAACCGAACACATCTTATACCATCCTGACTGTCCAAATGTTCACAATGATAATAACTTCGCTAAATGTGAGCCAACCATCCTGTCTACAATCAGAGAGGTAACAATATCCTCTCCAAGTTCTCAATGATTTCAGCGGTTTTCAAAGGTTCAAGTCTAAATCTCTTCTGAGATTCAAGGAAAACACTGATCTGAAAACTTGTTTAAAACCAAAACAAGTAGGAGCCCCAGGGGTGCAATTGGTTAGTGTGCAGTGCTTATATAAAACCAAAACAAGTAACTTTGACATATTATATCTATATCTATATCTATATACACACACATCAATTATATACATTATATACAATTATATACATTATATACAATTATATACATTATATACAATTATATACATTATATACAATTATATACATATGAATACCTATTATGTTATATACATAAATGTAAATCTCACTATAACCAACTTAATTTACCTACAAGTAATCTATTACCTGCATCGTTCTACCTATGAATCCCTCAAACTTATCTCTTTGATCAATGTCTTGTCTTCCAAGTAACTACTCTGATAACAATGTATCAAATATAAATGTATCAGAATCATCTCTACTTATTTGACTTTATGATCTGTTGCATTTTAACCCAAAACAATTTATAAGCTAAAGTGACCAATTATTAGTCTATAAAATAAATATATGTCCCATTTTTATATGAGTTTGTACTGCACTTGTGACTTAATCAACATTATAATAAATTATACACAAAATTAATGAAAATCTTGTGAGGAAAGTAAATTGTGTTACTCTGTTAAAATAAATGAATAACTTCTCTTTTAGGAACAGAACTTTGTAAACCTTTTCATTTTTATTCACTTGATCTTTTCTCTACTCTTTATTTAGTGAAAACCCCTAGAACTCTATAAATTAAGCTGAAATGTAATTTATTAGCTTATAAAATCTCATGGGATAGTTATTCCTTCCAGTAATGACAAACACTAATGACCTGAGATAACGTTAACTATTTGAATTTGAAGAAGTTATTACATGGTTTACAGAAAATAGACTAATGAGTGTTCGTCTGGAGAAAGTTTGAAATTGCATATTATATATAAAGAGTTATTTGATAAGAGAGATTTGAGACAACTGAAAGAGACTATTTTGCTCTTTTTTGAGTCTTTGGTCTCTCCTTTTTTCAAGCTCTTTTTTACAGAATCACAAATATGAAAGAACTTGATGACAAGAACACATTTTTTTGAAAACTGTTGAGAAAAAGTAAAAAGTATAATCAGGGTAGTGTCATTTTTTTTTTTGGTGGTAAGTTTGGAGTTGTGTGGTGGTGCACTCATGTATTGTCAGCACGTGCGAGCCTGAAATAGGATCATGAGTTCTAGTCCAGTCTATGAGACCTTCGCTAAAGAAAAAAAAAAACAACAAGCACATACCCCCAGAAATTGAAAATTCTATGTTTGAAAGAGGAAAAGATAGGTATGGTAATGAATTTTTCTCATTATATTAACATACATCAGGGAAAATGATTTTACACACATATCTATCTATCTATCTATATCTATATCTATGTCTATCTATCTATATAATATCAAAATGTTCAATCAAATCATATATCTGATGTACCAAGATTTTAATTACAGTCAGATTTTAATGGTTAGATGCTATATAAAGATAAGAAAAAATAATACATGTGTGTATAAACATAATATAATAAACTAGTATTTTTATGTAAACACGAGCTTGATAGTAAATGTATTCTCAGTAAAATAGTAGATATGAAGAAGTTGAAGGGAGAGGGGAAGAAAGGCAGGAAAATATGAGTAAGAGAAACCCAGCAAAAATGAAAATAGCACATCTTCAAAGTGAGAAAAGGAGCCACAT
>PVIR01043662.1:0-11603 GCA_004026965.1 Petromus typicus
GGACGCGACAGAAACGGACAAAAAGATGAACAACATTAAGTGGAGTACAGTGAAGAGAAATAAGGTAACATAAGGAGGTAGAGAGAGATATAAATGGATACTCAGGGAAGTTGACATCCTGACATGTACGCACATCATAAAAATTTTAACAAATGAAGATGAACAAAATGAAACACTAAAATGCTTTTAATTTGGTATACAAATTATCTTGCATTAATATTTTGTCCTAGGTTTTTCAAAAGTAGTTTAAACTTTTATACATTGTTTTTAAAACATGTGATATATGCCTCTGAGTAAAATGATTACATTTCCATACATTACCCAATTACACAGAGTGAGAAGCTACAATCAGGGACCACTTTATTGCTTAATTGTCATGTTTGACCAGTGCCTACTTCTGGCTAACAGAATAGAAGAGATTTGGGCCATTTGATCAGCAGCTCAAAAATACCCTTGCCTGCTACTTTGCTCTGCCAACTATTTTGCATTATTCCTCTATCTTGAAAAAGACACGTCCCAGATACAGGTTTACTTCCCCACTGGGTCCTGAAATTAAGCTATCTTGAACAGGTTTTCAACAACAGATACAAATGTTGTGTTAATGCATCATAAACTAGTAAACATTGACTAACGTGTATGTATAATTTATTTCAGAATAGTATATAATAATGTTTTATTTAGTGGAATTTTCATGTAGCAAAGTGGCATAACTAGTATTACATTCTTTATGAATTAGTTTCCTTAGTTCTTAAATTACAAATAATACATTTCACTTCATGAAAGTTTTTTAATGTGAAACAAATGAAGTTAAATGTGAAATGTCTTCCCTTCATGAAACTTTCCCCATGCTACCCAGGCCCACAGATATTAATCAGTTTCCTATATGCTTCTGTCAATGTAAGAGCCTTCTCACTTTCCCTCTCTCTCTTTCACATTTGTACACATGTCGATAAAATGAATTCATGAAAGAATTAAGAGCATTAAACTACAGTGACGTACATGCAACCATATTTATAACAGCTCAGTTTTAATAGTTAAATCTTGGAAACAGCTCATAGGTAAATCAATTAGACACTTGACAAAGAAGATGTGATTTTCTTATAAATGGAGTATTACTCAGCCATAAAGAAGGATAAATTAGTGACAATTATAGCTAAATGGAGGTGCCACAAGATCTTACTCAAAACTGAAATAAAAAGGGCATAGATATGTAAATACCATATCATTTCTCTAGAATGAGGAATTAGAGGTGTAAATGAGGTCCAGAATGTATGAGAGGTATTGTTAAATAAGAAGAATATACTCAAAAGGAAAAAGTAACTGGATGGGGGCAGGGGTAAGGAAAAAAAAGGAAAAGAAAAATTGTATAGTAAAAAAGGAAAAAAAAAAAACAAAATCAAAACTTACATATATGGGGAGTTGAGGAGTTAAAGGGATGGCAGGTGGATGGGAAA
Organism: Petromus typicus; assembly: GCA_004026965.1. NCBI lineage: Eukaryota > Metazoa > Chordata > Mammalia > Rodentia > Petromuridae > Petromus > Petromus typicus. The sequence goes on from PVIR01043662.1 coordinate 1,455, forward strand.
ATAATGATTGAAATCTATCATATACAGGTATAAACTCCCATTGAGAAATAAGATCATACTATATTCCTAAAATAATAAACTCAATTAAAAACAGTATTTCAGGATCATGTGTAATAATTTGGGAATCATATATCCTTGTGTCCCTTGTCTAAATTCCTTTGTAACATGACCATCTTTCCTCATTAGTAAAATTATAAAAGATAAATTGCAGTTATTTTAATTGCAACAATGTTTGATGGTCTGACTGTAACATACTTTATTTAATTATTTTCTTTTACATATGGATGCAGGATGTACCGAAATGTTAAAATTATAAACACATTTGAAGAATATATTTATATATACTATTCATAAATGTTGGTGGAAATTTCTAGAAATGGGAAATATATATGTGTATATATATATGTACACACACATATATATATACATTTAAATTATTATTTTTTCTCTCTGCACACTATTTTGTTGTATTTATAATTTAATTAAAATGCCACATAAGTGATCCTTTACTGGATTTCCTAGAATTTTTTCCCAGTACTTCACCAGTTTTTACACAACTACAGTAAACATTCTAGTACTTTGATGATAAGAAACATCTAATGTATTTCATAAATATAATTTCAAGTCAACAGAAATGAAAAATTATAAAATCATGGTATGTTAGAGATTATTGTGATTTTTGTATTGTTATTGCCATCAGCATTGAATGAAAATGATTTCTTCACATGTTCATTATACCTAGCTATTAGCACTCAATAGAGTATGATGATGTATAGGACTTATTTTTAGTTTCTGTCTATAGCATAATTATGTTTATATAATTGAAACATGCATATTTTTCTGGTATTTATGTTTGCACAATAAGACATACTGAAGTACAGGGTTACAGAGGGGATGTATCTGCTCATCACTGGACTAAAATGGTAATGTACTCCTTTCTATAAACAAGCAGGTAGAACTCAAATGTCAGTCCCTTTTTGCAGAGGATTTGTCGCATTCATTTAATTGCAGTTCTGCAGAGAGAAAATTGTTTTACAACAAAGTATACATGTTAACCACGTATTTTGAAAACTTACATTTGTACAAATCCCAGGAAAAATCATTATGTTCTGAACAATAAATTCTATTAAATTCCCAAATTTTACTTTGTCCTTTGTGCCACATCTCTCATCCATTCTAAAGAAAATGTGTGTTTACTTTATTGCTATATATTCAATTTTAATTTCTAAAATTATACATAAGTAGAATAAAATAATTTATAATTGTTTGTCCAGGTGCACTCACTTCTTGTAAATAGTTTGAGGCTCATCAATGAGGTTAATATGTTGCTACAGTTTTCTTATGGTTAAATATTAATAGATCACTACTTATTTATTCATTGATTAGTAAACATTAACGTTTTTTCAGCTGTGTCTTTCAAATAAAATTTCTAGCAATACTTACATACAAATCTTTCTCTGGATATATGCTGTTACTTATTTAAAGCAAATATGTAATTTAACTTGATGAGCAATTGCAGACTGTTTTCTAATTTGTTGTCTCATTTTCTGTCCCTAAGAGCAGTCTTATCTTTCCAACCAGCCTCTGCTTTGCAGCTGCCTGACTTAGCACAATATCTCCACTGAGCTGCAAACTTTATAGTCAACAGAAAATCAAGACAAACTGGACACTGAAACAATATCTTTCACTAATTCAAATCTGGAATAATTTTGGAAAATTAAATGAATGATGGTAGTGATTTCTATTTCTTCAACAAATGAGTCAATTGTCTGTATGTTTACCATTGATTCATCATCCACATAGCTTTAGCTATTATTTAGCAGTTAAATCCTGAAGCCATGTATCAAAGGCAAAAATATTGGAAAAGGTGGAAGATATTTGATACTTATGGTTGTGCAGATGTACTTCTTTAAGTGCAGTTAGTTCTTGAAATGATCAAACATTTGGTTCTAATGATGAGCAAGCTTGTTTTTAGGAAAACTTTCATAGCTGTCTGGATTACCATCTGGTATTTTTCATCATTTAGCATATAACAAGAACAACATGATTAAAAGTTGTTTCATATGACAGATTAAAATTAAATTTATGAGTTCTGTTTCATTAAAAGTATAAATTTCATCTCCATGGTACCGTTTTCCCCTAAACGTCCATCTTCTTAGGTTTTGCTTAAATGGCTATAACTGTTACTAGATCTCAGCAGAGATTTATGCATAGCTTAGATGACAAATTTCAAATGACCTGTTCTTAAGATAAACATTTTTTCACTTTAACATTTGTATTGTTTTTATCACTACATACATGTTAAGTAATTATTTATTTCATTAATTATCATTAAGTTTATCAAATTGACATTCATTCCTTTTTCTCCTTGGCCTTTTATTTAAAACTTTTATTTCTGTATTTACAATTTAATTTGTATTTGATTAGAATACATTTATGATCCAAGTTTACATTAAGCATGAGACGCTTTTCTGTGTACATTTCACATCTTATTTTACTCCCCCCGTCCCCCAACCTCCTTTCCCCTCTCCATCTTTCTCTAGAACCCCTTCTCATTCCCTAAATAAACTGTCTCTCTTTTTCGCAACATGGCTCTTCATTTTGCTCTTTCCATTGTTTATTTTTAGGTCACTCATTTTAGAAATACTACATGATTCTTTTCATCTTTTGTGACTCACCTACTCACTCAGCAATATGGTCTCAAGATCCATTCGTTTCACCACAGAAGACAGACTTATTCTTCTTCAGGGCTGAGTAAGAAAGACCACAGTCTACTTGTTTAGTGGCTGTTCAGATTTATAATCAAAGCACACTGTTCAGACCTAGTGTCCACTACTTAGCCTTATGTCAGGAGAATGGAAGCATCAGTGAAATGTCTTAGTAACCTTCTCTACAGTACAGTAGTGTGAATTCTGTTGATTATGCTGTCCAGTAAAATACTGCAGTTTTATGTTCTGTTGTACATTATTCCATGGAATGGTTAAACAAATAGAAGCAAAATCAAAGTAGAGTTTCCTTTGACCATCTTTGAAGGGATTCAGAATATTTTAATGTACTGTTCCTCATTTAGCTACAAATAGATTTAATGACATACTTGCAGGAACAGAATGGAGCTCTGTAATAAACAAGGTAGGTCTATTCTGTAGTATGTATGTGTTCATGTGTTGATAGACATATAGACCACTTCCATGATTTGGCTATTTTGAGCGGTGCAACTGTAGTGGGAAAACTTTAGTTGTATTGGGAAGATAGCCATGTGAATTGTAGCTGGATCAAGTAGAATTGCTACTTTTAGCTTTTGAGAAATTGTCAAAGTGATCATACTAGTTTACATTTCTACCAACAGTGTAAAAGTACTCCTCCTTCACTTGGCATTTATTTACATCCTTGACAATGGCCATTCTCACTGGAATGAGGTGGAAGATTAAAGTATTTAGTTTTATGCTTTTATAATAACTAAAGAAATTGAAATTATTTTCATGTATTTATGGCCATTAGTATTTTTAATTCTGTGAAGTGTCTACTCATGTCAAATGTCCATACCTCAGTAGGGTATTTTATTGGGTGGATATTAATTTTTGAATGGTTTCATAGCCTTGATCTTAGCACAGCTCTGAGGAGTATTTTTTAATCACTTTGTACATTTTCTTTTCACCTTGAGAACTGTTTCCCATGCTGTGCACAACTTCTACTTTAATGCAATCTTATTTTTTAGTTATCGGCATTATTTAGTCTTCATTTGGAGTTCTGTTCAGGAAATCTTTGCCTTTGTTTGTGTCTTCACAAATCTATAATTTATTATTTATTCCAGTAGATGCAGTGTTTCTTTTTTATATATCTGTCTTTGATACACCTTGATTTGATATTAAGTCTGAGTGGGAAATGCAGATCAAGTTTCAGTGATCTCTTGTGCTACACTTTCAAGAGAACTCACTCACATTTTGTATAATCTTCATTGGTTTTCTCAGCCTCTTGTGCCTTTTTGTTTATTTTGTTTTTGGTTTACGAGGTGGTTCTTGCTATGTAGTCCAGGCTGATCTTGAATTCCTGTTGAGCCCACTGGCCTCAAATTTGTGGTAACCATTCTCCCTCTCATTTTCTGGGATTACAGGTGTGAAGCACCATACCTGGCCTGTTTGTATCTTCTTCAAAGTGTCCCATCATTTTTTCAGTGAAGTTAACTGTGTATTTATTTTCATCATGTTTTAGATGACCAAACACCTTATCTTCTTAAGGTTAGGGATGTCCAGAGCAGAATGAGAAAGCAGCATTCACTGAAAGGGCCATCCTTAGGAAGTCATCTAGAAGAATATCCTGCGAGGCTTCCTGAGCCCTTTGAGACCTGTATCCTGTGATCATGTGACTTGGATGCTGGACATGGTTCTACAGGATTTGATGCTTGTACTATGCATTTTTTATGGTTATTCCAATCCTTCCTAGATATTCTTGCATTCTTCTCTTTGGTAATGAGAATATTTGCCCTGTGCTAATGTGTCACACAAGTATATGATTTTTTTTTAAATTTATACAAGGCCTTACAGATAAGGAATCAGTATGAATCTCAGAGGAGACTTTGGGCTGTTGAGCAGATCTGAAACTGTTCAGACTTTGGAGACTCCTGCAGACATTCTATGCATTTTTGATTATGAGATGAGCAATGAATGATCTTTTTCTGGAGGTCATGGACAGAATGTCATGGTTATGGCAGAAGTCACTACCATGTTCCCTGAAGGGTGTGAAGGGTATGTAGCTAGCCTCTCTCTCTGTCTCTCTCTCTCTCTCTCTCTCTCTCATCTTTGCTCACTGGCTGCCTGAAAGTGAGTGGCTGTGTACAGTCATCATTGTGATGTTTTATTTGACACAGGAATAAAAGCAGTTGAGCTAGTTCACCCCGTATTTTATCACAGGGAAATCAGATCAGCACAGTGATCTTCATTCTATCTGCAAAGACCCTATTTCAAAATAGGTTATATTTACAATACTACTGTGAATTAGCACTTCAACATTATCAAAGTGTATGGTCATTTTGTCAATGAAGTCTACTGTGTATTTAGTTTCATTGTAGAAGGATATAATATAATCTTCACTTTCCACATCTCCTCAGATAAGTAGAGAGGTTATAGCCCAAAACATTGAGAAACATGTCATTTAAATTTCTTATCAACTAGACTTTTGATCTAATGAAATGATAATTTCTTCATGTCTTTTGTTACTTCATATAGACATAAATAGCTTTTGCTGTCAATAATGCAATCAGCTAAGTAAAAAAAAAAATAACAGGGATTTGCTTATCTACCTTATACACTCTGCAAAATTGTGAGGTGAACTCAGACTCCAAAATTTTTGCTTTAGTATTAGGGGCTAGAACCCAAATAAACACACTTTGATTTGCAGTATGCTTGCTGTGGCATGACATAAGAAAGTCAGAAAAAAGTCACTGAAAGGATAAACTAAGAACATTTAACAGGAAGTGTATTGACACAGGATTAAGAGAAACAATATTTTAAACAATTGGTATATTTTACTGCTGTTTTAAACATACTCTACATGTTTCAGCAGACTTCATATAAATATTAAAGGTATATTAAAAGCAATTTATATGCAAATACATGGATATTAAATATCAGGTGATTATAAAACTATTTATAACACTTTTAAACTTACAGGAAAACTAATTTGGGGCCTTCTAAGTCACATTTTTTATATTTTAGTTTGATTTTACCTTTATAATATGAGAAAATAATTTACTAAACATTTATTTTAGGAAAAATTATATTGCTTATGTGACAAATTATATACATATATTTTGTCACTTGCAAATATTAATGATTAATGTATGAATAATTGATATGCTAATTATATGGTAGTGAAATCAAATTTTTAAAGTTCTGCTTGTATAGCTAACTCTTTCATTCAAGGCTAGTACAGCAGCATGTATTGTGTTATAAAAATGTATCTATATAAAAAGGCATTTTTAATGTATAGAATTATTCAAATAGATCTTTTTAAGTGATAGAAATAACAATACAGTATTTCTTCAGTAGATATTATTACTAATTACTAATTTCTTCACATTCTGTGACAGAAAAATTTGAGTGAGTTGTTATCAAAATTGATTGCTTCTGGAGTTGAGTGCAGAATGGTATAAAAATATCAGTTTCTCTTGGTACAGTAAGATACTGCATATGTTTTCTTTCAGTACATATTTGCACTACATCATATCGTCACACTCATTTTGAAGAACGAGGGCATCTATTTAGCATATCAAGATCATTTTTTATCACTTTACCTCACACTTACATCTTCCCCTTGTCCCCATTTTCAACAAGTTTGGTTTTTTGCTTCCTATTAACTTTGCTTGATTTTGCTCTAGTGGTGACTGCATCAAATTGAATTATTCAGCACAATACGGGTACTTAAAATATTATATAACATTGCTCAACTGGATTTAGGAAACTGAAAGAAACTGGCTAAATTTATTAATGAAATTTAAAGAGGAAAAGTATTAGGACATTGTAGCTCTGTAGTATGACTCCTCAATGAAGCAAGCATCTAGTAGTGGTTATTGAAAGTAGTGGAGAGAATTCATGGCTTCAAAGTCCATATGAAAATTGCGTGTATGGTTCACATATTTCCAAAAACAAAGAAGAAAACATTAACAAAACAGAAGTTCAGATAAATTTTACTAATCAAATAGTTTTTACTTTACTAGATTATTAATTATTTTCTCATTTTTGCCCACAGCGAGCTTCAAGATTGTCCCAGAGCTTAAAACACATTTCAAATAAATTGGAGAAAATACAACTAGTACAGTATTAGTATGGACATGTGTCGACCTATTATCTCCATCCAATATGATCCTATTTTGAGTATGGTTATAATGTCAAAGTTTCTGTTTATTTTTTAGGAAGTAGATTAAACATCTCTTACTGACATATTATAGATTTAATGTTCTTGATTTGTGGTGTGTGATTTTAGGCAGAATATTTGGCTTCTATGTGGATATTCTCTGTCATCCCCTCACAGGTGAGGTTTTGAAAGGTGACTGCATCATGGAGCTGTGATATTCCTCAGTGCATTAGTTCACTGAAGAGTGTATGGTTAAATGTGGCATTGGGAAATGTAACTTTGGAGGGTACATCTCCTTCCTGCCTCCTTTGACCACTCTCAGCTTCCCACTGCCATGCCATGAGCTGTTGCTCCTCTGCCATGCTTTCCTTCCATGGGTCCATCCAACTATGGACTGAATCCTCTACAAACTGCGATCCCACACAAACCTTTCCTCCTCTAAGGTACGTGTGTGAAGTATTTGCTTCCAGTTAGGAGAAAGTAACTAAGAGATATACGAAGCTGGTGACAGAATCTTGCAAACTCAAGTTGTCTTAGTAAGACACAAATGTGCAAGAAACTGTGAGACAAACTTTGGAGAAGTTGAGAGTATTGTCACAGCTGTAAAGTTTCTATGAAAAGGGTAAGTCAGGATAATCTTCCTGTGAGAAAATTTCACTTTATCTTCTCAGAAAAAAATTATGACATTTGTTTAGATATTAGGATAATTGGAGAAAACAGCATAGTTGGACCTGCTTCTCTGACCAACCCATTTTTCATGGTATCTCCAGGAGAAATGATACCACAGCAGACACTAAACAAGTTATTCTGCCATTCAGGCCTTATTACCTATAATAGTCATGAAAGTTGCCATGGTAACCTGGAAAAGTATAAAGGAGCTAGGGTGTGATGATTAGGACTGAGAACGCACCTTTTCTGCATGGCTTTACTATTGCTCTTATAAATTGATAAAAACATACCATAGTCAGCAGATAAGTAATTCAAAGTGACTCTTATTCCTAACCTTGGTATTATTTGATCACTGAATGATAGTTAGATATAAGCAGGAATACCCTCTCCTTACATGAAAAATATTAGTTGAATAAATCAATGTAATTTGGAATCATTTTTAAACATCTGATTTTTTAATACTTTGTTCTGATGGATACATTTGCGTATTATGAATGGAATTAAGAGGAACCATTAAGGAAAAGAAAGGCTAATTTTCTGAAGACATCATTACATAGTACTCATTCACATAGAACTAAGATGCCTAAATAACTTCATTATCCCACCAAGCATGAGATGTTGAATGAGAAAGTTCATGAGAGTTCTTTTTTAATGAAGAATCATCACGTAGCTTTCTGGTACATGTTGCCATTCATTGTCTGTTTTGGAGATAAATAGATGGAGGTACAGGTAGAGATTCAGATACAGAGATGAGGTCTTCGGAGCAGTGTGAGGGAGTCTGTAACATTTGTTACAGCTCGTGTGGGAAATGCTCATACTCTCACTGGTTCACTATCATTCCAAACAGAGGTAATTTAAGTTAATAATTTAAAAGGAGCTACTTAGTAACATTATTTATTCAGAAGTTTAATGAATTTTAATCAGGAATTTTTCTTAAAAATTGAACAAAAGTACAACAGTGTTTACTGTACAGTATTTCTGATGATTAGTTGGATTAATGAAGCTTATTAAATTCCACCAATGTTTAAAACTATTTCATAGAAGACTCTACATTGATTTAACCAACAGTGTTTTGTCATCCATGAAGAAAAGATGTTAACTAATCCTAGGTTAATTAGCTTTTGATGCTTAACCAATTTTTTCTAGCTTTTTAAGCCTGAAAGCATAGCAGAAATTTTTAGAAATATAACTATTGTCCAGCTTGTTCTAAAAGAGCTAAAGACCCTAACCCTTGTTAATGAGGCCCCACAGAGTTTAATGAAGCTTGAAATTTTTAATAAAATTTAACTTTTAATGAAGCATAAGGCCCCCTTCAGTTTCAGATCATGAAGGATTTTAGTTAATATCAAAAAGTACGTTAATTCCTAAGGCAATTATGATTACACTGAAATAAGGGAAAGGTGACTTCTAAAAGATAGAAATTCTTTTTATACTAGGATAGAAAGAAAAATAGAGGGAACCTAAGATCCGAGTGTTCTAATTTTAAAAAAGTAAGTGGTATAATGGGCACTTAGAATTTCAGTAGGGCTTTTCTTCCCTGATCATCAAATTTTATACCCAAGAAAGGATTCCCTATTTTGTTTCTAAAATATCAGCATTTAACCTTTTAGTGAGTTTCTTTTAGCTTTCATTGATCTGAAAATAAGTTTATTTCACTCTCACTTTTGAAAGATGTTTTTCTGGATTTACAGTTACTTTATTTTTCATAATATGGAGGGTACCTTTTGTAGCTGCTTGAAATAAATTGTCAAGGCTTATTGTCAATGAGAATTTAACCACCATATTTAATATTATTTCCTGGTACATTGGGGGACTCATTTCTTTGTGGCTATCTAGAATTTATTAAAAGTTTCTGTTTTATTTGACGGCCTCTCCCTTCAGGGATTCTGATCATACAACATTCAGCAGTACTTTGATTATTTTTTTGTGTTGTTCACATACTTTTTAAAAAAATTTAAATCTCTATTGGTACATTATGGATACACATCATCATTGCTTTCACCATTGAGAGTTTGTACCAGAATATGACATGACTTGACTCTCATTTTTTCCCCTTTCCACCTGCTCTGCATCCCTCACCCCCTATATACATAATCTTTGTTTCCTTTTTTCTTCATTACTGTCACATTCTTTTTCCCCTTGTTACTTACCCCTACACTTTCCTTTACCTACTTTTTAGCTTTATTTGCATGACACAATTTTCTGCAAAACTGATGATATGGTGAGCAGTAAAGACAACCATGTGTCTAAGCATATTATTCGGTCATTCAGTGTCTTTAAGACCACAATCATTTTGGTTTGTTTCACCTTAATCACAAGCACAGAAGGCCTCTCCTCAGCAAGTACGTTACTTGGGTTTTTTCAAGTCCTCTTCTACCTACAAGGACCACACCCAGAAATTACCCTCCAAACCTGAGAGAAACTTGCTGTTCAATATGATCCATTTAAGTCTCTCCTAGCCAGTACATCCAGATGGCCTTGCATCCACTGATTCTCAGTAAGTAACCCATGGATGTGTGATTTTGTACTTGATATGGGTTTCCCTGGGTTTTGACTGCAATAGGAATGAAAATGGTCCCTGTGTTTTTTGTCTGTTTTTTTTTTTTTTTTTTTTTTTTTTTTTTTTTTTTT
>PVIR01043663.1:0-11741 GCA_004026965.1 Petromus typicus
GTCCAGGATTTAAAGTGAGGGTTTTTTTTGAAACAAAACCTTTATTAATACATTTTAGGAAAACATAATTATAACATTCACCATAGGGTAGTTTTTTATTTTATGCAGAAGAAACTGTTTAAATGTCCTTATTCCAACACTTTCACTGATGTCACCTCTTCAAAAACTTAATTCTTAGGTGTTTTATTGCTGGAGGTCTCCTAGTATTGTGGGGACATTTTGTAGATCATATAAAAGCTATGAATTCAATCATGCATCTATTTACACCATTGTGGATAACATTCTACTTCATTTCTTAATAGCTGAAATATTTTCCTCACTAAAATTCTGAAGTGAAAAATGTTTATTTTAAAGACCTTTCTTCTTGAACTGGCATTCAACCTTACCACAGAGAAACCAAGGACACTTCATTTCAAAGAGATAACCTAATAATAATCTTAGTAGGAAATTTTGATAGATATATTAAAACAGAGTGCTGATCAATTACTTTAATTGGAAAATCATGCCTAATTTTATTGTTGTGTTTTAAAGCAAAAATAATGTAAGATAGACTAAAACAGTTCCAGATCTTTAAAACGCAGCTCTGCAATCATAAGATATGTAAAATTTTTACTTTTCTTACCTCTGTTACTTGTATACATTAATTATTTTCCCTGAGGAATTTCCTTTGAATAGAATGACATATTTTCACTCTCTTGGAAACACACTTATTATTAAAATAAGTATATAATATGGAGGAAATATTTGAATGGTAATCAACACTATAAACCAAATATGTACCAAGTCGGGCCAGGGATTTAGCTTAGTGGTTCCGGCGCCTGTCTTCCAAGTGCAAGGATGTGGGTTCGATCCCCGGTAACCACATACAATACAGTCTCACATACCACAGTGCCGGGCGTGGTGGCTCACGCTTGTAATCCCAGCACTTGGGAGGCAGAGGCAGGAGGATTGTTGTGATGTGAGTTTGAGGCTGAGCTCAGGGCCAGCCTGAACTACAAAGTCTAAAAAAAAAAGGGTACCAAGTCTTGATATAAACATGTAAAAGTAAAAAAAAAAAAAAATGGAGTAAGTATGGATTATGTGATAAAATATTGTGAAAATGAGGAAAGGTTGTAAACACCTGAATTATATGGACAACATTTATTCTCTGAATGAGCTGATTTTTTAAGATATTTGTTAGGTAAATTCCACACTCAATCTTACTATATAAAGTACATTTTCATTAAAAGGAATGTGTGAAAGTTAGTGATAACATTTAATATTTTTTATACTCAAAGAAGTACAGAATTTGATAAGCAGAAAGGATGTAATATATATTAAAAAGTAAAACTCCAGATTCAATTTACACTGTTAGAATCTAGTAGCTTCCCAAACTTAGTCATTACACTTACTGCAGAGGTTTAGTAATTGGTTAAATGAATCTATATGGATGACCTAGAATAGGATAATCATAAAATGAAGCAAGTCAATTAAATAAGGTCAATGTCTTTAAAATATCTATCTTATGATGGAATCAGGAACCAGTATATTAAACAGTGCAGAATTTGTAAAAATGTTTTCAATGTATATCTCTGTTATGAATATTGGATATATTTTAAAATGTTAAAATGCCCTTTAAAGGAAGCAATAGATTGGAGTAATGAAGTACTATGAAATTCTTTCTTACTTTGCACCTTTGAGCAATATTTAGGATCCAGGATCGGCATCTAAAGATGTTTCTGATGTAAAACAAGTAAATATTGGGCAGCTAGGATGTAAGTAAAATTGTACAGATCAAGGATTACTTTATCTTACAAGGTCACGTTTATATATATAACTAGAAAAGTAAAATAATGAAAGTAAAGTCCTAAATGTGGAGGAATGACACAGAATCTTTTATGTAAATGCATTTAACACCATTGACTATTTTAAGAGAAAATTTGTTCTGTTTAAGTCTTTGGTGTCTCCTCCTTTTTCTTCTCCTTCTCCTCCTCCTTCTTAGAAACAGGGTGTTGCTCTTTAGTTCACATTGGCCCTGAGCTCACTATGTAGTTCAGGTGAGCCTGGAACTCACAGCAATCCTCCTGCCTCTGCCTCCCAAGTGCTGGGATTACTGGTGTGAGCCACCATGCCTACCACTGGGTATGTGGTTCCGATTACTGGTTGACATGACTGTCCATGCCCAGCATTGTTGTATGTGGTTGCCAGGGATCGAACTAGGGAACTTGCATTTGCAAGACAGGCACCGGAACCACTGAGCCAAATCCCCAGCCCTGTTCTTATTTATTCTTTAAGTGAGGCAGAAGAACACAAGAGAAAAAATGATCACAATTCCCATTTCTTTTGGTCCTTATTATTCTAAACTTTAGGTTTTAAATCTACATGTAAAGAAATGAGGAAATCTTGTTAAAATCAAAGACAGATTCACTAAGATGTATAGGTTTCAGTACTTCTTAAAATACTCCTAATTCTTCTGTAACATGTGATTCAGATAAATTCACCATTTTTTTCTCTCATCAAAGGAAACCTGCATAGATGGCAGGCTAGTTTATGTATGGATTTTGAAAGCTTTTCTTGGTGGTTTTATAATTAGACCTTCCCAGGTAGCAGGAAATGTTGATTTCCCATCCCATTTAACAGCTGTGTTCCCAGCTGGGTCTGTTTATTATAAATGAAAATGGCTCTTTAAATTTACATTCTCTGCATGACCAAGCTTGGCATCAGCTGCCGCTTCTGGATAATGCCAAAGATAAGCACCAAAGGGTGGCAGATTGAACTCTGGTCCATGGTGCGTTCAGTGGCATTATCAGCCATAGTTGTATATTTCTATTAAAACCAAGTGGTATGACCAATAGATCTTTGAAAAGTAAATCATTTCCAGTCTTTGAATGTTTTTGTAATGTGATCAAGATGAATTCCCATGATATGTGTATGCAGCATAATGAACTGTGAAATATTCAAGAACAGAACCTGGGACAATAACGGACACTTGTTGATCTGAATGATGACGACATTCCTTTTCTTTAGGGAACAGGCTTATGGAAGTGAATAATTTGTTCAAATAGTATTCTTCAAACATCACAGAATGAAATGACATCTTATCTCTTGCTACTAGAATTGATTTTCTTTGCACTTTCCCCTGTTTTGCCCTCCTTTTTGAAATCAACAAGTTGTTCAGATTTTGCTGTGCAAAGGTCTTTATGGGGTATATCAATTTATTAACTATGCAGAACATCTAACAGTATAAAAAGGTCAGATAAAATTAGATGATTTTTTTCTGTAAGCTCCATTTTAGTTAATGTCTATGGAAGACAGTAGGAGAAGTGAAATTTCAAAAACAAATTCACAAAAGTATTAATCTATACTTTATTTCCCTTAAAATAGATTAAATTATTATTTTATTCAAAAGCTTCATCTGTGAAAAAAATCAGCTGTACACAATTGAAAGAGACTTTTATCTCCTTTTAAAAAATAGTACACCATTTAAAATATACAAAAAATTTCATTCTTACATCTACTGACATGGTTTTGAAATAATTATGTGTACTATGTGTTCCTCTGAGGAGGTAGTTACTTAGTTTTTACTTTCTGTGTTTTGTTTTGGATATGTTTAACCAGAAGTGTTAGTGAACCACAACTCTGAGTATATTTTTCTCTAACTCATTTCAGTAGCATTTCTCACTGAAGTATATTCAAATTGAAATGTCCTATTCCACCTCTACTTCATAGTCTATAATCACAGCATAGTACACAAGAAAAAAAAATCTCTCATTTACTCTTTGCTTTTGTTTTAATAAATTTTCATAATTTCCTACTCTGTTTTGTATTATCTGGTGGAAGATTGAATATACTTAATTAAAATAAAGGAAGGTATCACTCAAGTGTAATCTCAACGAATTAAATGAGCACTGCTTTTGAGGAAAAATTATTGGTTAATACCAGATAATACAATTTTTACCTTTCTTTGTTTTTTAGAATCACAGATGTTGTATAGTTGATAGTTAAGTCTAAAAATACCTTACTAGAATTTTCACCAAATGTAAGGTTTATTAAAAACAGAAATCATTTAAAGCATATAAAGAGATACAATTTTAGTCCATGTGATGATGTTTTTGTGCATTTACTTTGCAGAATTGAGATTAGATTCTGAGACGCGAACTCACTTTTCCTGGATTAATCTAAACAAATAAAATTAGCACAAATAGTTCAACTTTTAATTCCATTCTAGCTCTAGGCTCCAGTTAGGTACTTGTTATGACATTCAAAATGCTATTGATTTATAATATTTCATTAAAGTAAATTTTGTTTTAGAATATAACACCTTATATCTGCCATTAAAATTTGCTTCATACATATGTAGAAAATAAGAAGAAATACTAACAACTTAGTTAAATATTCCTTCCTTCTCCAACATTTTAAGATGTTGGTAAAAAATGTTAGAGTGAATTCCTTTCCCTTTATGTACTTTTCCTTGCATTAGTAGTTTATGTTCTTTTGTTTTAATTCAAACCTTTATTGGTACATTATATATACACATCATTGTCATGTTCAGCATCGAGAATTTACACCAGTATGTGATATGACACGACTTGATTCTGATTTTTTTAGTAGTTTATATTCTTGATCATTTAACGTATATCTGTTAAACATGTTACATGCAACTCCTCATTTGATTTTCATCAGAAAGCCTGGGGATTAAAGCTGCTGTTACTTTTATATCACTGGAGGGTCAACTGAACTTGAACTTGCCCCAAACTATCTAGATTGTGAGCAATGAAGCAAGGGTGTCCAATGACAGAAAACAGTCTTAATTATAATGTACAATTGACTCCAATTATTCCAGGGTTTCATTTTAACAAATTCAAACACTTACTACAATTTATTTTTAGCTCCCCAATCAATATTTGTAGCATTTGGTAGATCTATGTATTTTCAAAAATTGGAATCATCTGCCCCTCATGTTCCCAGCTAAGCAGAGGAAAGGATTCTGCCTTCTATTTTTCAGACTCATGCTACAATCAAATGATCATTGCATGACTCATATAATTCTACAGATTTGAAAAACATTATACTCTTTTTTGATGATTTCACTAATTTATATGGCATCCAGGAAACCCTAAGGTACAGAGAATTTATACTTTGGGTCCTGCATGGACAATGACCTTTATATCTCTGTGGCTGAGCCTTTCCAACTGTAGGTAAGAACCATGCAAGGGAACAAGGAACAGAGTACTATAAAAATAGTGAGAACAACAGCTAATTAAAACACAGAAAATTTGACACAGGTACCTGATCTGTCACTTGCTGTGTCACCCACCTCCTTCCCCACTGAATCTCAGTTGCTCCATCTCTGAAATCAGAATTTTAACAAAAGAAGCACCAAAGACTATCCGAACACATTAGCAAGATCTGGCATATACAAATGCTGTGTAAGAGTAAAATTCCTGATTAAAGTAAATGTTATTACTTTTTAAAAAATAGGGTAACATTAAATGAATTAAAGATTAATTTGTATACTGCAGAGAATATATTAAAAGTTTGCCTTACATAGAGAAAAATAAGTTCTGTTAACAGCATGGAGGATAGATTATGGTGAAGAGTGCTCCTCCTCACAAGTGTATTTCTCTCATTTGCTATAGATGTTGACAACTTATTTTCATAAGCAAATTTATTCTAATCTTCTTCAGAATGAAAACATTATTTGGGAGGAAGTATGCTTAGGCTGTATCATTAATAAGAGTTTATGCCTGGGTCAAGAAAAGATACTTTAGGGGATAGAAAAGGTCTTCTTGTTGACATATAAAAGTACAAATTTTGTTTTTCTCAAATTTAGTCTTTTTTCAGGCTGGCCCTCAGCTCAGCCTCCAACTCACATCACAATCCTCCTGCCTCTGCCTCCCGAGTGCTGGGATTACAGGCGTGAGCCACCACGCCCGGCACTGTGGTATGTGGTACTGGTTGCTGCTGGGTGTGGGTCTCCACACCCAGTATTGTTTTGTGGTTACCGGGGATCGAACCCAGGTCCTTGCGCTTGCGAGACAGGCGCCGGAACCACTGAGCTAACTCCCCGGCCCCCACAAATTTAGTCTTTTTGATAATTCATTGATCACAAAGACAACCAACCAGCACCTACACATTCTCATTTTCTGTCTCTGTCTCTGTCTCTCTCTCTCTCTGTCTCTTTCTTTCTCTCTCTCTCCTCTAAGAAAATAGAGAAAAGCATAAATAGTGAAGCATTAGAGAAGAGACTGAATCAAGTCTATGATTAAACTAGAACACAGAAGAAAAGGAAATATAGCCAAGGCCAAGATACGAAGACATCTCTATCATACTGGACATCGCGCTAAGGAAATGATGGGATCAAATTCCAGAAACAATGTTATGGTGATCTTGTGCACTTCTTTCTCTGTTGGCTGTTTGCTTGCGATGGCTACTGGGGAACTTGCAGTAGTAAGAATCTAGCTTTGACATACTGGGTACTTATTTCAATCTTGTTCTTGTTTTGTTTTAAATGGTCTCATCTATAGTCATTCTTTATCACGTGTAGTCCACCTACATGTCTTTCCATCTGGTAAATGGTCAATAGCTCGTGATTAACCATCATTCTCAGTGAGGTTTTTGGCGCCCTATCAAAGAGAATCAATAATTTCCCCAATAGCTCCTGACTGTCATTTCTCAGTGAGAAATTGACAACAATATCAAAAAGAAGTAATAGTTTTTCTCTTTAAGCCTTAAAAACACTGTAGTTGTATATCTACAAAAGCACTTATCAAATTACATTTTTTTCTCATATATGTGTCGAAAATGTCAGCTCCTAGAGGGCTGAAAAATGTCTTTACTTTTGGATTCCCAGTACTTATCAGAGAGCTCAAACGATGTAGCTTTTTAAGAAAATGTTGAAGGAACTAATACTTTAACTATTACAGACTTCTTAGCTATATTTGTATCATACTTTCTTGAATCTTTAATTCTCTAATAAAATTACTTCCTAGGATGACAAGTAAATTTCCCATTTCTTAAAAAAATTTAGGTACTTTGAAAACAAATGCTTTTTTATCCTGATATATTTTCAAGATAGAATTAGGGTCTCATATTCTTAAAAAATGATGTAGTAATGTAAGTAAAGTATTTCTTATGTTTTAAAAATCTAGGAAGTAAAACTTCACTTAAAAATTCATACCAAATAAATTATTTCTAATTTTATAGTTTTTAAATGAAATTAATAGGTCTAAATATTTATTCACTCATTCATTTAAAATATGTATTTAATATCTATTTGTATAATATATAGGTTATACATTAATTTATTTTTGGTAGATATATGAGTTTTTAAGTTTAGATAATTATTCAAAGGGACTGATCTTAAAGAATTAGAAATCTAAATATAACCTAGTTTATTGGCATCATTTATGTCTATAAATTATGTTTACTTCACATTAGACATTATTTACTTCAGATAATTTCTCAAAACACAGGCACATAATTTCATTTCCTATCACCATGCTTTTCAACAACTGGAATCCCTCATTTTATCTTCACAGAATTTCTATTGATTGTGGTAGAAGAAAAATAAGTTTCCCTTCTTATAGAAAACCTTGGACGTTTTATTATTCTGGATTCTTACCTCAAAGGTATTGGGCCCTAGAACCTTTTGGGGTTGGATTGATTGTGTTTGTGTGCATATTTGACTGAAAGGCACTATCAGTGAGGGATAAACATTTTTTCTGAAACAGCACTAAACATTTAATAATTCTAGGAGAAAATGGGGTACTATTTTTCATACAATAATGACTAGGAAGCTTCTAGAAATTACTGTTTCTGAAATGAACAAAGTAATCTATTCTCATTGACTTGTTTTCTGCTATACTCATCATCCAATTGACTGTGCTATGCTCTGTGATATATTCTGAGTCTTTTCACTTTACTTTGCTTGCTGTATTGCTATCTATACAATGATTGTCAAACAACCATCAGGTCTAGATATCTATTCGATGAAGCCACCATAAGCAATATTAGACAGTTGGTAGGCTAAGGGCTAGTACTAGAGATACTAACATATAAAGTCTTAATTTTAGAATATTTATGTGTTTACCAAGTAGTTGCAAAGATAGTACAGAGAACTTCCATATAACCTGCTGCCAATTCTATTGTTAACGTTTTATATTAGAATAGTTCCCTTGTCACAACTGTTGATTTTATATTAATACTGCATTATTAACTAAAATCCACTCTTTCTTAATCAAAAGAAATTTATCTTTTTCTTGTTCTAGGATTCCATCTATGAAAATACATTACATTTAGTCGTCTTATCATGTCTCCTTATGATCTTGTAGGTTGTGATAGTTTGTCCTCATTTTTCTAGTTTTTGATAACCTTCACAGTTTGAGGAGTGCTTCTCAATTACTTTATAAAACCCCCTCAGTTTGTACTAGGTGCATATTTTTCTTGTGATGAGCCTTGGTTAAATGCTTTAGAGAGGGTGACCACAGAGGTAAAACACCACTCCTATTGTATCAAGTAGAGGATGTCTTTTAATTTGAGGTTAGCCTTGATTATCTATTGTAATATTTATCAGATTTCTCTACTGCAAAAATAGCCCTCTTCCCAGAGTATATTACTTGGAAAAAGCTCATCATGAGCAACCCAAGTTTGAGAGTGAGAAGGTGTTATATCATTTCCTTCTGAGATACCAGTATCTCCATAAGATATTCTGAATTCAGTACACTTTTGTCCATGTCCGCTCTTAATTGTGCATCAGCCATTTACTTCGTTCAGTAAATACTTGAGCATATATATTTTTAACTCAGGGTTATGGGAAGCTCTTCATGGTGGTTGCTGGTTTTACTTAGGAAAAATTTAAAAAACCCACTGAATTTCATTTATCTATTTTTTTTTTTTTAATTTTTTGAGATGGTCTCACTTTGTAGTTCAGGCTGGCCCTGAACTCACTATGTAGCCTAGGCGTGCCTCAAACTCACAGAAATCCTCCTGCCTCTGCCTCCCGAGCAACAGGATTACAGGTCTGAGCTACTACACCCGGCTGGTTTCCATATTTAATATCACTCAACAGAATCACAGTTGAGCGGTACAGTGGTCTCTCAGTAACTTAGCTAGAGATGCATGTCTGAGTGACGCCATTTAAAATGTTAAAAACTGATTGTCAGTAAATTTTATCTTCTCTGGTTTTCTGAAAGCAAGTTGCTTTTCTCTATCTCTGCTGACCCTACTGGGAAAATTAGCCTTTTGCTCCTTTACTCTGTGCTTCCTGGAAAAGATGCCTTGGTGTACTAACAATTATAGCATTAAGAATTGCTGAAAAAAGGAACTAAAAAGACACGAGACTTCCTAATCTGTAAGTTTTCTAAAGCTTGACAATACCCAGACTACCAAGTAACCTACAGACAGCAGCAGCCTCTGCACCAGAAGTTTGCATCTATCCTGGAATTTGTAAATACCCTGTTGCCTTCCTGTCTAATTTGGCTTCCTACATTTCTCCCTGTGGTCTTGTGTCTGTCAGACCTAAGCATGATGACCTTTGTTGATAAGAGCCTGCATTTTCTTTGGTTTCATGGCTTTGAAACTAGATTATTTTCCTTGTCTCGACAATTTTCAGTTTGCTTGAGTTATTGTCTTTCCCAAGTAGCTCGCAATGAATTAATATAATTACATCATTTCATCCCTCTTTTACACAATTGTGTTTTGTTTTTGGAACAGTTCTGCAGTCTGGGCAGTATCTGTGACATATTTAATGTTCAGAAGTCTAATAATTGAGATTATTGAAGGGTCCTGAGATAAAAATGTGAGTAAAAGTTTTTAATAAGCAACTTAAAGAAGGAAAATAGAGGTGGTAAATATTTAAAATACTCTTCTCTTCATTCATAATAATAGCCTTTTATATCCTTTAAATGGGTAAGAAAGAGAACATTAGAAAAATCAGGGGTTCTTAAAAAGGACAAGAAATAGTGATCTTTTGCTGTGTTTTTTGTTATTTTTTTAAGAGACCAAACTGGAAGTATTTCTGTAAAATTAAGGAAATGCTTCCTCGTTCTGGAGTTTGAGGTTCAGTTCAGGACCAGCCTTAACTACAGAGTGAGGCCTTGTCTCAAAAACAAATAAACACACAAACAAACAAACAAAAAACATAAAGTTAGACATGTGGC
Organism: Petromus typicus; assembly: GCA_004026965.1. NCBI lineage: Eukaryota > Metazoa > Chordata > Mammalia > Rodentia > Petromuridae > Petromus > Petromus typicus. The sequence goes on from PVIR01043663.1 coordinate 10,140, forward strand.
ATACATCTGTAACCCTTGAATTTTGATGAAGGCAGGAGAATTGCAAATTCAAGTCCAGTTTCGACAACCTAGAGACTAGCAAAAATTAATCATATTTAATGAAAGGGAAGTTGCTAAAGATGCAGATGAGTATGAAGGCTCAGTGGTTCTTTTATAGAATGGAGTATTATTCTGCCATTAAAAATAATAAGGTTGAATCCAAATGTATGTACTTTGAGGGAACCCTCATAAGTGAAATAAATAGGTTACAGAGGTGTAAACATTGTATCTTTTCTCTGGTATGAGAAAATGAAGATGTAAATGAGTTGTAGTATATATAGTTGATATTGTGAAATAGAAAATATTTAAAAGGAAAGAGGTTGTAGAAGTAAATAAAGAGGGAAAAAGAATGTGATAATAATAAAGAAATAAATAAAGCTTAAATATAAAAGGGGTGGGAGGTTGCAGGGCGGAGGTGAAGGGGAAAAATGAGAATCAAGTCATATCATATTCTGGTACAAACTCTCAATGTTGAATGTGATGATGATGTGTATTCATAATGTACCAATAAAGATTTAAATTTTTAAAAAAGAACATGAAATTGGACATGTGGCATACATCAGTAACCCTTGACTTTCGGTGAAGGCAGGAGAATTACAAATTCCAGCCCAATTGGACAACCTAGAGACTAGCAAAAAGTGATCATATTTAATGAAAGGGGAGGTCCTAAAGATGTAGATCAGTATGAAGGCTTAGAGTTCATCTCTCAAAGCCACATACACACACACATACACAGACACACACAATTACAAAGGAACCTAAGGATAAATTTTTCAGACAATAATTTGCAAAACAAACAGAGAAATGTAAGTTAATAATAGAAATAATTATTAACTGATTGTATAGGCAAAAGGACTAATATCCAGGCCATAAATAATCTCCCATGTCCAGACAGGAAGACTGCTCTCAAACTAGAATAACTATTCTAAATCAGATCTCTCTTTCTCACAGACATAGTCAAGGCAATGCAGATATAGGATCATAGGCAAAAAAAACAATAAAATAGCAACCAAAAGTATACAGTGACCACGTCACATCAATGGCATGTGTCCTGGTGAGGAATGCATTGTTTAGTTTGGGCCACATTAGAATTTTCTGATTTTTGAAGGGAGAGAAGAAGGGAAAGATAAGAAACTACAATACTTTAAAATTTTAATGAAGAAGAAATGAATCTGAAGTACTGATGATCCATCTCTCCTAACCACAAGCCTGAAATGTGCTCCACCACTGCAGTAGGTAATGTAACAGACAAGAGAAGAGAGGAGGCCAGGAAAGAACACAAAGGCATTGGGCTGGAGATACAGCTGAGTGGTTCCAGCGCCTGTCTTGCAAGCACAAGGGCCCGGGGTTTGATCCCCAGTAACCACATAACAATATTGGGTGTGGAGACTCACCCCAGCAGCAACCAGTACCACATACCACAGTGCTGGGCATGGTGGCTCACGCCTGTAATCCCAGCACTTGGGAGGCAGAGGCAGGAGGATTGCTGTGATGTGAGTTGGAGGCTGAGCTCAGGGCCAGCCTGTACAAAGCGAGACCCTGTCTGAAAAAAAAAAAAAAAAA
>PVIR01043664.1:0-11765 GCA_004026965.1 Petromus typicus
CCCCCCTTCTCCAGGCACCGCTATGACTATCAAGACTCTTGCTGGGACTTGATCTTCTTGCCCTACAGAGTCAGAGGAGAGCCAGGCCCCAGAGGTGAACATGACTTTACTGGTAGCTGGATTATTTCTCCTAGTGAGGTTTCCTGATTGTCTTATCACTTTCCTGCTGCTGGGACACAACACCTGACACCCAGAATTTAAAAGGAGAAGTTTAATTTGGCTCATATCTTAGTCCATATTGACTGGCTCCAAGAAGGGGAGGCATGGTGGGGGGTCTGGCAGAGGATGGCTGCTTATCTCATGGTAGCCAAGAAGCAGGGTATGAAAGGAGCTAAGGAGGGTCATCTACCTTTCTAGGCAACACCCCAAGTGATAACTCTTCCAACCAGACCCAGCCCCTAAAGAAAGTCAGAGATAAGCCCCTATGATCCAATCACCTTCCACCAGTCCCTGTGTCTAGATCTAAACCAGAGCACTCATGAGCTGAGCTGCATGTCTCCCAGAGACCTGCAGAAGTCCTGGCTCCCGTTTCTGGGAGTTTGATCTCTTGTGCACCCTGTAGAGGTGCAATCAAGTGAAGAGAGGGTGCATTCTACCATCACTGACTGGTGTCTATTCAGGAGAGCTAAAGACAGAGATACAGGCCTTGCTGCCTGTGGACACAGCTAATGTGGCTGTATGCTTAGAAATTCCCAGCAGTCTTGACAGCCCTCTAAACCTGCAAGAGGCAAGGAACAGACTCCCTCCGAGCCCAGAAGATGATAAGTGCCTATGTCTCCACTTCAGGCTTTTATCCTCCAGGGCTGGGAGCAAATACATTTCTATTCTGAATGATTTCTTTCAAGACTATTTGTTACACAATCCATAGGAAACAGATACAAAAGGAAGAGGTACCGGGTAACTCGGGTACTGTATGCACTGGAGTCATTATGTATGTTATCTTATCATTTATAAACCCTCTTAAATAGCAGCAAAGTGCACTTTTGTGACTCAGCAGATTTTAATAAGTGGTCCTTATGGCCATGAGATCTTCAGAAGGCAATCTGTTTTCCAGCTAAGTTAGAAATGCATTCATTTGAAGCTCAAACTATCATAGAAATGTGAGCTGACAGCCAAGGAGGAGTACTTTGGAAGAAGAAAGGCAGCTGGTGTACTGTGTGTGTTCTGTGCTAGACATGGAATTGTTTTGCCAAGTGAAAGGAGAAAACTAGTGATCATTCATGGTAGAAAGTTTGCTGCAAAATTCCGAAGTGCTGTGTACCCATTCTGCTGTCCCCAGAGGACCCCTGCATGTTGGATTTGAAAATCTACTTTGCCACTATGTAGCATCAGCTGCTTTTATCTTTCATTGCCAACATGTCCAACATGGAACTCCTGCCTCACAGATCTGCTATAACCAAGGGCCCACATGCACTGACATGACAAATATTCATTTGAGCACCTATTATGTGCTCATGTTTCAAGTTGGAGCCTCCAACAAAGTGAATGTTTTACCAAATTATAATTGTATATGAAACACTCAGTTAATAATATCTATCTTATTGTTTTTGCTATTTTACTATAACGACTATACAGATCCACTAAACATAAATGTCTTTTTGCTAAACTTTTATTTCTTGTTTAGAATAGAGAATTCATGAGTTTCACATCTGCAAGGAAGTTCACATTTTTTTTTTTTTTTTGAGACAGGGTCTTGCTCTTGTAGTTCAGGCTGGCCCTGAGCTCAGCCTTAAACTTACAGAAATCCTTCTGCCTCTGCCTCCCAAGTGCTGAGATTACAGACATGAGCCACTATGCCTGGCACTATGGTATGTGTTTTTTTTTGACTGCTAGTGGGTGTGAGTCTCCACACCAAGTAGTGTTGTATGTGGTTATCAGGGACTGAAACCAGGCCCTTGCACTTGCAAGCCAGTCACTGGAATCACTAAGCTAAATCCCCAGTCCAGAAGTACATTCTTAAGGTCTAGGCAGCCACAAGAATCAGAGTGCTACTGGCACATATGCAAAGGCATGTGTACTCAGATGCAATACACGCTAAGAGTTTAGAGAACTTGCTTGTTTCCTTAATGGGTGTAAAGTGTGAGTTTATGGTCATTGGGAAACAGCTATTTAAGAGTGCTCATGAGGTGCTGCTTTGGTCTGAAGGCCAAAAGACTACATGCCATGGAGCCATTGTTTTATCAGAGCTGAGCTCTGAAATAACCACAGAAATGACCTATCTTTCTATATACAAGGTTGCATTCATAAGTTTTGTATTACAAATATGAACGGGCTCCAAATATAAGAGGTGAAGAGTGAGGGAGAAGCTCATGTATCTTGGAAATTATTTAATTTTGAGTAGATGACTGAAGGAAAATTTCCCTAAACATTGATACAACACAATTGCTTCTATCTGTCCCCATGCAATCTAGTAGTCTTCCTTAGTTTCCACATCCAATAAGTAGAGTAATACTAGGTATTCTCTTGTGATTGAGTTCATCAGAGCACAAACAATATTTAAAAATTTCAAAGCCAGCATTTTGGATTGATTCCTCTCTATAGTTCATGAATATCTGAATTATGTGAGTGCATTTAAGAATTCACATTTCTTGGGCCGGGGATTTAGTTCAGTGGTTCCGGTGCCTGCCTTGCAAGTGCAAGGGCCCAGGTTCGATCCCGGTATCCATATATCATGGTGCTAGGTGTGGTGGCTCACGTCTATAATCCCAGCACTTTGGGAGGCAGAGGCTGGAGGATTGCTGAGTTCAAGGCTGAGCTCAGAGCCAGCCTGAACTACAAAAGAGAGATCCTGTCTCAAAAAAAAAAAGAATTCACATTTCTTATAAAGGGGCACTCACAGTTAGTATCATTTGAATTGCAAATGATAAAAATGAAAGTGTTTTAAGTGTTATTCAAGGATCTGTAAAATAATAATGAGATAACTGGTAAAACAAATGTTTTTATTATCTCCAACTTTTCCCAGTTGACCGATGCTTGAGGTATATTAAAACCATCCTTGATGAATAGAAAAATAATATGAGTATTGAATCTAACATTGCTCACATTTTTATAAAAAAATCTCTTCAGTTGTGTATGTACTTATTTATTTATTGTGGTACTAGGCATTGAATTTAGAGCCTTGGCATTGAACTATGACCTCAACCCTTTTTGAAATTTTTACTTTGAGACGGGTCTCACTAAGTCCGACTTGTAATCCTCTTGCCTCAGCCTCCCATGGGGCTCGGATTATAGCACTATGCCACCACATCCACTTGCTTTGTTTCTGACAGGCTATGGATTCTTAAACAGGTGGTAAGGTAAAATGGACTTTTCAAACATAATCTTTTCATTCTGGCATAGTTTAAATTGACAGGAAGGGTGTAAAGATCTACCTACATGGTCTCACACTCAGCACCCTCTGTTGCTACTGCCTGCATTAATAGGGTATGTTTGTCATTGGAGTATACCATTATTGGAGCGTTACTTCTAACCAATGCCTGTGCTTCTGACTTCTTCACATCCCGACCTTCCTCTGTTGGATTCAGCTATCCCGACTCCTTATGCTCCTCCTCACTGTGACAGATCCTCAGACGTTGTCTTTGGTGAAAATGACAATCTCGATGTGCTGGACAGCGCAGGCTGCTCTACAGTATGGCTTACAATGGAGCCATGGGGTGAAACACTGGTGTCACATGTCACCTCACAGCACCTCAGGAGGGCTGGTGTTGTCCTTGGTCCTCAGGAGATGCTACTGTCTGCCTGTCAGGCTCCTCTCCCTAAGGGCAGCTTGATAGATGTAGTGAAGATTTAGGGTTTGTTTAAACTTTAAGTTTGACATGAATTTTAAAGTAATATGCAGCTAGGGGGCCGGGGAGTTAGCTCAGTGGTTCTGGCACCTGTCTCGCAAGCGCAAGGACCCGGGTTCGATTCCCTGGTAACCACATAACAATACTGGGTGTGGAGACCCACACCCAGCAGCAACCAGTACCACATACCACAGTGCCGGGCGTGGTGGCTTACGCCTGTAATCCCAGCACTCGGGAGGCAGAGGCAGGAGGATTGCTGTGATATGAGTTTGAGGCTGAGCTCAGGGCCAGCCTGAACCACAAAGCGAGACCCTGTCTCCAAAAACCTAAAAAAAAAAAGTAATATGCAGCTATAATTATGTAAATTTTGGTTTTCAAAGAAAGTGCATAAGAAAACTTATGCATCCGTGAAGTCTTCCTTCTCCCAGATGTCTTCAGTGTGGAGGACTCTCCAGACTTTCCCAGCCCCAGGAACTCTGTAGATTCCCAGGCAGCTTCTCCTCCAGCCAGTGAACCCAGATAACCCACGGACTGTACACAGAACCCATTACCTCTTCTCCACTCATCATAGATTCGCCCACAGTGAACATTATGAAGACCATTTTCCTTAAATTTAGTGGTAATTGCTTGTCTGCTATGGCTTATATTTATATATTTATGAGCTCCTACTGCAAGAAACTAGCATTGGCATAATGATGGGAAATCTCCATCCATAGCCTTATCTTTATTACCTTCTTTAGCAGTCAGCTCATGCTGAGGCAAGACACCCAGAAATCTGAGAAATGTCAGAAATAATATTTATTCAAAGTTTCATTTGGGGGCCTGAGATATACCTCAGTGGTTTCAGTGCCTGTCTTGCAAGCGCAAGGACCTGGGTTTGATCCCTGGTAACCACATAACAATACTGGGTGTGGAGACTCACACCCCAGCAGCAACCAGTACCACATACCACAGTGCCGGACGTGGTGGCTCACACCTGTAATCCCAGCACTTGGGAGGCAGAGGCCGGAGGATTGCTGTGATGTGAGTTTGAGGCTGAGCTCAGGGCCAGCCTGAACCACAAGGCGAGACCCTGTCTCAAAAAACCTTAAAAAAATAAATAAAAGTTTCATTTGGGTAGGTGCACATGCATGTGCATGTACACACACACACACACACACACACACACACACACACACACACACACACACTGCTTACTTCCTCAGACTAAGTTTAGTTTATAGGTGTTCCTGCCTGTGGATAGATTAGCCTTGAGACAGTGTAATCTTAGATAAGTAAAGACTTGTCTGTGTAGTGATTTGCTCCTTATCTTCTTACAATACTTACAGACACATATTTTTCTTCCTTCCTCCCTCCCTCCCATCCTTCCTTCCTTCCATCCTTCCTCTCTCTTTTAGGTACTGGGAATTGAACTCAGGACCTTGCGCTTGCTAGGCAGGTTTGGTGCTATGGAGTTAAATCCTTGGCCCAGTCATGTGTATTTTTTGATAAAGAAATGTGGTGCTGTTTCAGATAACACTGAGTGCTGTGATGGGAATGCCGAGGGACATTTCCCTGCACCCTACATTTTTACATTGACCTACATTTTGTGCCTTTACTGCATTTATTGTCGTGGTGACACAATGGAGCCAATGCTCTTTTCTTACCAGGAACGGTCCTGTTCTCTTGTACAAGAAACTAATTCAGAGTTTAACATTCACTCTAACACACCAGACAAGGAGAATCTCACTGAAAACATGCCTACAGCTCCACTCGAGTTTTTCTTGTAGCAGCTAGTTCTACCCCTGGGGCTGTGTGGCAGGTTCTACCAGTGTGCTCACTCTAGGAGGGAAGACAGTGGAGACACTGGGGCCGGGGGTTCTTGGTAATCTCCGTCCACTCACGTCTCCTGTGTTCTCTAGCTCTCCCCTCTATACTTTGTCTCTGTGAAGTGCTTCTTCACAGAAGCGTGACAAACATGATGCAAGGAGAAGCTGGGGAGAGAGCCCGCATGTCCCTCTTTCTTGCTAGCTTCTCTGTATTCACCGGAAGAGCACGTGCAGAGTCACCAAGAACACAGTCCATACTGAGAAGACAGAAGAGACTCGGGCACATGGGAGGTGACACAGAGCCACCCTGTAATAGTCTGCCCAAGCTGCCTTGACAGCCCATTGCAAACCCTGGACCACGGGTGCAGGATGAGGGTCAGCTAAGAGACAGCCACGTTGGTGCAAAACTTAAACTCAGAAAGAAGAATAAATCCTATTTAATGCCAAAGTCAAATATCATCACCAATAAAAACTCCAATGAACGAAGTGCAATATCTATGTGCCAAACACTAACAGGGTGGACACACTGTGTGTCCTTTCCTCTGGCACAGTCCAAACTCTCAGTCAGGCCCAGGACTCAGGAAAATAACAAAAGATTTCTGCTTCCAGCTCCTGCACTTGAAGGTTTCCTACATGCCCCTAGCACTCTGAAGAGAGACATTTGTTCCAACGTCTTACAGATACTTTTGGGGTCTAAAACTCTAATGTGTCCTACTGCACAAGGTAATATCCACAGCCTGTCCATATTAATGAAAGACCACTTTGAACAGAAATAAATGGGCAGGGAAGAGATAAAAAGAACCAGGAGAGGATTTACCTACCATGACTGCTTTGCTTTCAGATTGCACTGTATTTATTAGTTGGTAGTAAGTCATCTCCTGCTTCATACTCTGGAATGAAGACATAGTGAAGGATATAAAACCTAAATCACACACATCTGTGTGCACATTTGTGTGTCAGTTATGCCATGTACAATGTGTGCCCTGTACCGTGTGACACCCCCTCCTGAGAAGGAAGCCTTTCTTGGGGTGAGGGCTCTGAGGAGCCAAGGAAACAACACCTGCTGGAACCCTGCAAGTCTTGTGTTAACCCTAACATTAGGACAATTTAATCACTTTTTTATACCATCTTTTGTAGGCCTAATCCCACACTAAGCTCTTTTTGTTGAAAAATATTAGTAATAGAAATTCTTAAAAACTGAGATGCTTATTAAAGTAATAAACAACACACATATTGTTTTATTTAATATGCCAAATTGCAATGCTAAAATTAATAATAGAGTTGCAGCAATAATGATTATTTCCAGTATATAGATGAATGTTTTAAAATAAATGAATAATTCCTTGAAGAAAGATGTAGTTGTTTGTAAGAACTACAGGCTGCAAATTTGCTCCTGTCCCAGCAACTTCTAGTGACTAAGAGGTAGAAATAAATTCCCCAAGAATATTTTATATCATTGATTCTATTAATAGTATAGAATGATAAGCAAATGTGATAAAACTTGGGATTTTTATAGCAGTATCATGTTCATACAAAAAAATACGAATGATTCAGAACACAAATTCTAGTGTCATTATTCAGAAGAATAGACCTTAAGCATAATTACATATTTCTTTGGATATTCATAAATTTTATAATTTGCATTTTCTTGATTTACAGGGTAAACTAATAAATCCTAGGGAACAAATTTATAAATACTGAATCTAAAATGTAAGATAATATCAAATTATGTCACCTGGAACTTCAATAAATCAAGCTTCAGCTATGTATGTGTCTCTGTGAACTATCAGATCTTTTTAATAAATTCAGCTAAGTGACATAATCTTCAGTTAAGTTTTCTTACGTGTCCAGACTAATTTCTTTGTCTTGAGAAATAGGTAACCATGGAAACAAATGTATAACTCACAAAATCTCTACTAAACAAGTATGTTTATTAAAAAATAAAAGTGAATTATTTTAATATTATCAAGAAAGACTGTATTAATAAAGTTTTCCCCCCTCCTACATATTCATCAATAATATACAGCCTCCTGGACTTTCAGTAACAATTTAGATTGTTATTATTCTATAAGTTTAAGCCTCTGCCTTTTCTCTAGTTTTTTGAAAAGTAATCCTTTAACTCTGTTTGTTTCAAATTTCTGTGATTTCTCAAAGATTTCTATGAAGAGTCATTGCTTAAGTTTTAATGAGCTATCACCGAATCCAACTCAGCCTGAAAACCTGGGCTCTTTGGTAGCTTGGGAAGGTCTTTGATCTGTGTAGGCTCAAATCTTCTGCATTATCTTGAGTTTTCTAGTTTGAGTATATTTCATGTCAGAAGAGATGGAAACAGGTCTCTACATTTATCATCTGCTAATGTCATGGTTACTTGAGAAAGGCACCCAACCAATCTTCATTTCTCTAACCCTAAAAATGGGGAAAGAACTTAATGTGACTTACAAACCCTTCAAAGTTCTGTTCCTACTCAGTACCAAGTACAGGCTCTTCCAGATGTAGACTCATGCTATTAATTCTTTCTGTATTTGGCCACATGGGTTTGGTGACCTTTCCCTCCATCTCCTTGGCAGGTTTTAAGTATATCTACTTAAACTTGTTGCAGAACTTCCTTTGTTTCCATAAATAATTTTCTTTTGATTCCCCCCACCCCCGGGTTAACAAGCTGGAATTTCCCTGCTCTGTTTTCTAATCATGTTTATTATTTCTTTAGTTACTGCTTCATAACACCCCACATTGAAGTTTGATTATACTCTTGTTAGTTCATCCTTCTGAGAACTGAGTTTTCTACGAGGTAGAATATGTCTTGCATTACTTTTAAAGGAACAAATTCTCAAAGTTATGAAGATGAATGAAGGAATTTCTCACGCGACTGATGTACTTGCTGGTTGGTTGTGTCTTACTTATCAGGGTGACCCTTCATACTTTCTTTTCTGGCTGGGTGGTATGTGGGTTGTGTCCTGACATCACAACATTTTGTCTTCTCTGTGTTTCCAGAGATTTCTACTTCCCACCATTTCTAATTGTTCATTTAACAAGTCACTTAGCACCTATTTTGTTCCAGGCACTATTCTTAAACCTGGGGATACAACAGTAAACCTACCACAGCAAAAATTCTGTACTTGTGTCCTTGTAATGGAGGAAAGTTGGTACAATAAGGGAATTGTTTAGTATATGTAGTATTTAGCTTGACAGTATCAAGTTGATTGGCTCTGAGGATTAGGAAAACACACTCATAGGTGTCTGGGTGGTCATAGAGGGATGACCTGAGGATTATATCTGGTTGCTGGCTCCTTCCTCTCTGGTGCTTCTCTGCCCTTATACCTCCTGGCTGACATGAGGTGAGCAGCTTCCCTCACCAGGCCCTTCTACCATGCTATCCCTCCCTTGGAGCCATAAGACCACAGACTGAATCCTCTGACACTGTGAGCCCCAAATAACCATCTCCTCCATTAAGAATCATGTGTCAAGTTTTGGTCCCACGGATGGGACGCTGACTGCTACAGTGTGATCCTGGGTCATGATCACCATGGATGGAGAGCCCTGCACAGCAAAAGGCACCGGGAATGTACAGGCAGTGGAGAGGACAAGGTCTTGATTGAGAGCCAAGGTGCCATCATTTCCACAGCCCTCATGTACCTATCTTTCTTCCACTGACATTTTCACTCATGAATCCTATCCAGTCAAATCCTGATTATTCCTAACTCAGTTTCATAGGATTTTTAGAAGAGATTTGATTTTATAACATTGTAATTTATATGACTTATGCTTGATGCATTCTATCAGTATAACCACCAGTCTCTCTCTTACTTTCTCAAAACTACTGAAAGCTTCTTCTATCACAGATGCTTATTATGAGGAATAAACACCATGCCTGATGTTATGAACATCACATTTGCATGGTAGTTTGGGTGTTATGGGTGGTAGATGGCCAAGGGTAGGAGAATCCATCCAGAATGGGTTGCTAGGAAAGGCAAGAGAAGACCAGGAACTCTGCCATCTTGATGCATTGTTTGATACTTTCTTATAATACTATTTCCCTGAAATATTTGGAGTTTGCCGTCCATTAACCCTCAATGCTTTCTGTTTAGTTTATTGTTTATCTTCAGTCCCCCACACCCTTGTCAGATTAAAGCATCTCTGAATTGACACTGGATGTCTCTACCGTAAGCACCTTTCGTTCAGTCTTTGGGGCACCTCCTCCCTTCCCCTCCAGTGAACGTGTCATCAGGCCTTGAGCTAGGAAACCTGGTCTGTTCTCCCAAGATCTCTCTGGTTACTTCTTAGTAATCATACATGTCTAGTTTATTTTCCATCTTCACAAACTTCAAGGAGAGGAGATTAAAAGGAACGCATGGGCATAGAAGGCACAGGACCATGTGGGTGTGATTGTCTAGTGGGCATAGAAGGACAAGAGCAACACACAGCTCCCGCTGGCACTGGCTTTGTTTTCCTCCCATGATTTATGGATTCTGCTGATTCCTGGTCTCCCAAATTATTTCTTACTGGAAAGAATCAGTCCCTTCAAAGTAAGTGTGGCATCCTGTAAGGGGAGTTTTCAGTGCACAGCTGAGATTGTGATGTCTCACCACGTTGTTTGTTATGAGGAATAAACAAGTAAGAGGCACAAGCATGGTGAGTGGTCCAGCTCCTGGACTGAGCAGGGAGGCAGGAAATGCTTTCCTTCTTGCCTCCAAAAGAAATGGAAATTTATATTAACAACAATAATAATAACAATGTCAACAGTGACACAGGAAATAATGACAAATTTGGCTTTTTTGGTAGCAACTCAATGAAATCCACTTGGCCAACATAAAGATGATTTTTTTTTACCTATGAGTCAATGAGGCAAGCACAGCCATGGCCTATCACTTATTTAACCTTCACCCTGGGAAGGTACTTCAATAGGATCACTGAGAAAGGTCTTTTGTACCTACTGTATATCAATAACACAGCAACCTGATTGTAAAAGTTTCCTTCTAAACACTTAGAAAAGTTTTTCTCTGCCTACAAAAGTTTCTCTCTGTTGCACCATATAGGAAAATAAAACATCTCTCTAGAAAACATCTCAGACCTGAGGATTGTTATCCTTCAATTGTCATTTTCTTTCCACACTTGCTTCCATTTAGAAAGCATGAGATAAACTACTAGGGCCAAGATCTCTGGGATGGACACATTCACTTTGTTTGTGAGTCTAGAGTTGCAGTGGGGGCACGTTATGATGTTCCTACCCCACAGAGTTGCAAATGTTCTTCCACTCTTCTGTACTCTATCTAGTACTATGATTGGTATCTGCTGGAATTCTTACTCTACCAAATCTGTTTGCTTTAGTTCATCACTTCTCCAAACTCTGTAATGCCCATATACCCATATATATATATATATATATATATATATATATATATCCATATATATATATATATATATATATACCCATATATATATATATATATATATATATATATACCCATATATATATATATATATACCCTAGTGTCTGTTTTTGATTTCCCTAGGTCTTCCTGTCTCCACAGACATCTGTTTCTTCTCTGGACTTCCTGTGAACAGCTAACGTGCTTCCAGGGAGAACATGGTGATATGGGAAACATAACAGGATGTTGACTGTAGTCTGGGGCAAAGAACGTGACACTTAGGTTAAAGAGTGGATGGCGAAAGCTGGCCAATCACAGAGGGAAGACAAACATCTTAGGGCACAGGTAAAAAGATCCTAAAGCTTTCATATGAGGAAGGGGATCATGGCGATACCCTGGAGGAGCCAAAGCAAGTCCGAGTGGCTGAACCTCGATGGAGAGAGAAGGTCTCACAACCCTTAAGTTCCCACGTTCTTTGTAATTCTGTGAATAGCAAGTTTCCTAGAAAATACTGTTGTAGCCTTATGTGGCTTTTTTGTTGTTGTTTTTGAAGTTTTAAAAAAGTTATTTTTTTTTTTGGTATCAGAGCTTGAGCTCAGGACCTTGTGCTTGCCAGGCAGGTGGGGTGCCACTGAGCTATCTCCCTGGCCCTTACATTTTTAAAAAAATTTAAATCCTTATTGGTACATTATGAATACACATCATCGTCACATTCAACATTGAGAGTTTGTACCAGAATATGATATGACTTGATTCTCATTTTTCCCCTCCCTGACCCACCCTATAACCCCTACCCCCTATATATA
>PVIR01043665.1:0-11613 GCA_004026965.1 Petromus typicus
TGGTCAGGACCCTGGGGAGCACCCACCCCACATCCCCCACCCCGTGTCCTGTGGGCTCTGACTGGTCGTTTCCCATCGCAGACGGTGACTGTGCCAAGGGCTCTGATACGTCTCTGATGACATGAGGAGGTGAGACTGAGGGCCCGAGGGGCGGGTGGTGCCCGGCTGGTCACACACTCTGAGTGTGAACTTGGGGTGCGCAGCAGGTTGTTCGGGGTCTGGCCATGTAACCAGCTCCCGGAAGCCGCTGTGGCTGTCCTGCATTGTGCACTGGAGCTGCCGTGTGTGGGACGAGGGACAGGATTTGGTCACGTCGAGGACCTGGGAGCTGTCTGCAGATGGCTTCCAGCTGTGTCCCGTTCCTGCCAGCGTAGTGGGCATCTGTCAGGATCAGCTCCCCTGTCCTTCTGCCAACTTCCCTGGTCAGCAGAGGCAGCTGAGCCTTCGCCACCCCCAGTCAGCCTCATGTGCTCCAATGAGCTGCCCCTCTCTTCCCTGCTGCAGTGAGAATGGGCCTCCAGGGGCCAGGGATTTATTTGGCTCAGTGTTTCAAGCGTGCTGGTCCCAATTATATCCCCAGTAACCGCAGACCACAGTGCCGGGTGTGGTGAATCAGACCTGTAATCCCAGCACTTGGGAGGCAGAGGCAGGAGGATTGCTGCGAGTTCAAGGCTCATCTGGGCTATATAGTGAGTTCAAGGCCAGCCTGAACTACAAAAGTGAAGCGCAATCTCAAATAATGATAATAATAATAATAATAATGAGCCTCCCAGACTTGGCCAGAAGCTCCATCTTTTCTTTTGTTTTTCAAATGGGGTCTCACCATGCATTTCAGGGGGACCTTGCATTTGCAGTGACCTCCTGCCTCAGCCTCGCAGTGCTGTGATCCTAGCCCTGCACACCCCAGCCTGGCTGAAGCTCCGTCCTCTACTGGGCACCACCAGCCCCTGAGGCCGTGCCAGGCTGCAGCACGCGGGCCCCGCCCCCAGCGCGCCGTGCAAACCCGCAGTTTCCTGATGAAGATGCCCGTGCAGAGAACACGCAGCTCCCCCCGATGCTTCCTGCTTCCGTCTGCCTTTGTTTTAATCAAAGCCCTAAAGTCGTTTGCTGAGCAGCGGGCTTGGTGACCTCAGGGGTGCTGCAGCCCCCAAGTCTCCCTGTGCTGTCGATCACCCTAATAAACTCTTGCCGGCCACACTGGCCTCGTCCGAGTCATTCTTGGACCCGGGACGCTCTCCATGCAGAGGAAGGCGGTCCTCTGAGCGAGTCTCGGAAATTCACACACATGGAAAGTCAGAACCTGAATGTAAATTTGCGTTTCTCCAGTTGATGACAGAGGAGTTGCCTGGTCATCGCAGGTGACTCCACAGGTGGAGGCGGAAGCCAGTGGCACCTGAGAACTTCCCCACGTGTGCGGTGCTGAGTCTCCGCGGTGGGGACAGGAGGGGGCTGAGGGGCCGGTGTGGACGGCTGTGCCCGGTGCTCAGTGCTTGCTGGGCTTTGACCTGGTCCTGCTGCAGCGAGTCACCTGTGCTCCTGAGTCCTTGTCCCTCTGTGACCTGTGATCATGGGTACTGAGACACCTCTAGAACCTTGCTCTGTGTCCAGACCGTGGACAGTGGTGGCTTCCTGTGCCCAGGTGCCCCTGACTCCAGTGCCAGCATTGAGATGCACAGGGCAGAGTCTAATACAGATTAATGTTTGGAAAAGAGGGTCTGTCCTCTTGAAATATGTTCCTAAAAGGGATGTGAAGTTTCTATAGTTGGAGAGGGGCTGGTCGGAGGGCGGCAGGGAGGCTGGACGGTGCTGGAAGAGCAGGACGAGGAGCTGGAGATGAGCAGAGGCACCTGGGGTTGAGGACCGAGGCCCTGAGCAGGTGGCAGAATCAACCAGTCCGTCATTACTGCCGCGTGTCTTGGGCAGACTGGGGCCCTAAACACCCTGCAGAGAACTAGAGTTTCTGAGTCCGGAACAGGAGCGGAGGTGACCGGCCCAGCCTCAGCGTAACTCAACTTGGAAAGAGGGAACTTTGTGTAATTTTGGAGACTTGGATGTTATAGCAGAGAAACGTCCTGATCGTACCTGCCTCAGTCTGAGTGCAGACAGAATCAGAGATCCGGGACAGTGGCAGCTCCAGACGCTGACGGGCAGCTGGAGCCTCTCCCTGCCCCCTCTCTCCTTTCCTCCTTCCCTCGCTCTCTCTCTCTCTCTTCCTCTCAGTCCTGGGAATTGAACCCGGGACCTGGTGCTCACCGGCAGGCGCTGGGCTGCCTCGCTGGCCCTCGTGCGCTCTGGTGCTAGGCGTCCGCTCTCCCCTCCCCCAGCATTTTCCGTGTGATCTCCTCCCTGCTGCACTCCCTCTGTCTGAATGTCCAGGTCACCGTGAGTCTTACCGCACTCCCCGGATCAGACCTGTGTGTGTTTTAAATAAAGTGGAAGAGACTGAGTACTTTTGGAGATACCAGTATTGTTGATATAATTTTATTCAAGTTGTGCTTCCTGTAAATGTCTCAGGGGACAACAGGGTCACAATTATTAGGAGGGTGGGGGAAGAAACCAATCAGGGGAGCTCTGAGGTAGTGCTGGGGGTTCTCAAGTCTGAGCCACGGAGGCTGGGCTTTAGCTCAAGTGGTCCCGCGCCTGCCTTGGGGGCACAAGGGCCAGAGTTCCATCTTCTGGTGCCGCAGAACAAACAAAATCTCAGCAACTGCTTGTTGATGATTTAGTGTTGGGGCTGTTGTAGCAGTTTCAGCCCAAACTCGCCTGGCGTCCAGAGGGCTTCGCAGAGGAGAGACAGCCCAGAGCAGGCGGCAGGGGAGGGCGCAGTCCCCTGTGTTCCCTGAGGCTCTGTGCAGCCGCCTGGCTCGGGCGCAGGGGGCACTCACACATTCACCCTGGCAGCGCTGCCCGGAGCCAGGCAGCGGCTGGTTTAGTCGTCACACAGCCTGGTCCCGCACCACACGCTGTAGATCCAGAGCCTCTAAAACAGCACCACTGTGACCGCAGGAGGCTTCAGGGACGTCCAGATAGAAGCATCACAACTGACATTAATGTGAGGCTTTACCTCCAGTGGGGCCCTTAACAGTCGGACAGTGTGTGGGTAAGTGTGAGTGGCGCTCACACAGCCCCTGAAGACCGTGGGGGAGAAGAGGGTCCGTCTCCGGGTCACCCTGGAGCCTCTGTGTTCGGAGCACTTGCTTTTCCACATCTCAGAAGTTTGTCCCTGTGTCTTCATTTTATATATATATCTATATCTTTCTATCTATCTGTATTTTTTGAGACAGAGTCTCACTTTTGTAGCTCAAACTGCTCCTCAGCTCAGCCTTGAACTCACAGCAATCCTCCAGCCTCTGCTTCCCAAGTGCAGGGATTACAGGTGTGAGTCACCACACCCGGCACTGTGGTCTGTGGTTCTGATTGCTGGTGGGCGTTAGTCTCCATGCTTGTCGTTGTATGTGGTTACCAAGGATTGAACCCGGGCCCTTGCACTTGCAAGGCAGGCGTTAGAACCACTGAGCTAAATCCCCAGCCCCTGTTTTCATTATTTTTAAGGGCTTTTATTTATTTATTTATTTATTTTGGTTTTGTTTTGAGACAGGGTCTTGCTTCTTAGTTCAGGCTCACCCTGAGCTCACTATATAGCCAAGACTGGTATCAAACTCACAGCAATCCTCCTGCCTCTGCCTCCTGAGTGCTGGGATTATAGGTATAAACCGCCACACTCGGCACTGTGGTATGTGGTTCTGATTGCTGGTGGACCTGAGTCTCCAGGCCCAGTACTGTTGTTTGTGGTTAGCGGGGATTGAACTCCGGCCCTTGCACTTGCAAAGCCAGCACCTGAGCCACTGAGCTAACGCCCCGGCCCTGGGTTCTTTTTCCTTTTAAGATAGGGTCTCACTGTATAGTTCAGGCTGGCCTGAAACTCATGAGCCCCTCCTGACTCAGCCTCCAAGTGCTTGAATTTCCCACTTGTGCCCCCACTTCTGGCCTTGGTCCTGTTCTGATGGTGTCTGTGTGGCTATAATGTGAGCAAAAATTACAGGAATCCAAAGGAACAACGGACACACGGAGGGAATACATGAAACTCGTCTTCTGCACAAGGGCGACTAACCATGGAGGGCAGGAACAAGCTGTGTAGTGGGAGAAAATGCCGGAAAGCTCTGTGATGAGCAGTTGATATCCAGAATAAATACGGAGTTGATATCACCACAGACACACACCAAGCACATTACTAACAACACAAAACACTTAGTTCCAAAATGGGCCAAGGGCGCAAGTAGAAATGTCAGAGCTGGGCGTGTGTTACTCCCTCTGAGCCCCGACAGCCCAGACCTCCCTGAGCGGCTCCTAAGGCCAAGCGCCTTGACCCCTGGAGGGCAGAGAGGAGAAGGCAGTGCCCAGGCTGGGCGCCAGGGGCAGAGGAAGGTCCAGAGCAGGGTGGGGCAGCAGTGGTCCGGGGTGGCTGAGGACGCTGCGCTCAAACTCTGGCACAGCAGAGGCGCACGCTGCCTCCCGCTGGGGTCCCAGGTGCCCTCGAGGAGCACAACGCTCTGTGTCCTTCCAAACTGTGGCCTTGCCATGTCAGCGCCTCCGACCAGCTGCCCCGATGCCACCTGCCTGGAAGAGCCTCGGGTCTGGGTCAGGTCGTGGGGCTGCTGCCCAGGGTACAGCCCGGCTCAGCCGCAGGGTGGGAGTTTCTGGCTTGAGGGCCTCGAAGTCTTGTGTCGGCCACAGCGGCACAAATGAGATTTGTTTTCAGGCAGCACGGGTCCTGAGTTCGTGGTTCGTGAGTCACAGCAGGGGCCTGAGGGCTTCAGTGTAAGGATTTGGTCTTCCTGAGTGAAAGGAGGGGTCTTGGCACCTGGGAAGTGGGGCGTTGGTGGGCTGGGTCCTTCCCTGAGGACACTGGAGGCCCAGGTGGTGCCGGCCCCTCGGCTGGTCCAGACTCCCCTCTCAGGGCTCTGCAGCCCGGCCCAGAGGCCTCAGGTGCCACGGTGCGGGCAGCGACAGCAGAGGTCTGAGACGGGCGTCCAGAGCTGGACTCCTCGCAGAGGGGCCTGTGCTGGGGCGTGGGGCTGCAAGCCTGGGGCTCCTGGGGCAAGGATGGTCCCTCCGGAGTGGCCCAGACGCCTGCCTGGACTGAGAGCCAGACCTGCCCCGTTTACAGCAGTGCCCAGACCCCTCCTCCCCCCGTCACCCCCTGCCTGGCCCCGTTTGCTCACCCCCTCGAGACCTCCACCGCCCCAGAGCAGCCTTCGGTCCGAGGCCCAGTTACAGAGAAGTGTTTGGAGAGGAGAGAGCTTCCGTGGTCACTCCCCACAGGTGCCCGGCGTGTGCCACACGTGTGACGTGGTGTCTGGGACACCCTGGGATGTACGAGTGCGTTGTGTCGGGGGAACAGGCAGAGGAGACACCACGTCCTCGACAAGATGCGGGCGGGAGACCCTGGCGCCGTCCACAGGCCTCAGCAGGTGGCAGATTCAGGACGTGGGTTCCGCCTCAGCACAAGTTGGTCCTGGGCGGAGAGGGGAGTTCGTGACTCTGAGAGGAAACGCGGAGTGTGTGTGAGGCCCTGGTTTACCCCAGAATCACAACAGCACAATGGGTTCTGCTGCGCCTTTCTGAGACAGCTCCTCACTCCGCTTCGTCACCTCTGAGACGACGACGGAGCTCACGTTTTCCGAGCTGCACGTAAAGCAGTGCACACGACGTGGGGACTCACTTCACAGTGATGAAGTCCACAGAAGCAGGCTCGAGGCTGGGGACCCAAGGAGAGGTCCACTGTCCCCCCTGGGTCGGGTCCCCCACAGAATCCTCGTCCTTCTCAGGGCAGAGCCCTCGGCTGCAGGCCTGACACTTGGCGCTGGACCCACACAGGGCTGGGGCTGTGGTCCTTGCTGTGGTCACGGATGTCATGACGGCCACATGAAATGATCCCCAGTGGGAGGGGGTGAGGTCTCCTGCGAAGTCCACCTGTTAGGACAGAAGTGAGTTTCCACCTCTGCGGAGGAGCTGGTTGCTGGCTCTTACTGAGATTTAAGCACGAAATTCCTGTCTTGGGAAGAAGGCTGGGAGCTGCGTGCAGGATGGAAAAAAGGACCAGTGAGGCCTTGGGGCAGTGGGCAGGGACCTGGACCTGAGTCCTGCGCAGACACTGGACTTGGCTGATTAACCGGGCCTGACTGATGACGTGGCCCACGCACTGTAGCGGGGGCGGGGCACGAGGTCCAGCCTCCGTCCGTGACCGACGACGTGGCCCACGCACTGCAGTGAGGGCGGGGCACAAGGTCCAGCCTCTGTCTGTGCCAGGCTGCGTGGGAGACAACTGCAGTGCCTCTCTGGGTGGTAAAATGGTTCCTGGCCACGTCTCCTCGCCTTCGCCCTCCTGGTGTTAAAACACCTGGCTCTGTGTCTCTCCAGAGTCTGTGTGCGCCCTGGTATCTTCTAGTAGTTGCTTGTCCCTGTGCCTGGAGGTGCTGCTGGGCAGAAAGCACCTAACCATGAGGGCTGCTCTCATCTTTTCTGTGTCAGCTTCTCTCTTCGACATGTTTAAGGTCTTTAAAGGATCGTATCTTCCGGTTTGGACGTGGCGCCCTGACAGGCAGCAGCCTGAGCAGCTGGAGCGGACCGACTGTCGGGGTCTGGATGAAGCCTCACCACGGCAGGCGGCTGGCTCACGCGGACTCTGCCACCCGCGTGGCTGTTTTCACTCGTGAAATACGCTCACGTCAACACCCAGAATGACGTCTTACAAGTGTCCGGCCCCGGTACCCTCCCCGCTGAAGTGGAGTAATTGTCACATTTGCGAACTTGCTTCTGCTCGTTAAGGGAAACTGCAGACAACCGTGTCTGAGAATTTGTAATATCACCTACAGCCTATGGATTTTTAGCCCCAATTCTCTCTCCCACTGTTGGACAAAACAACCTGCACTTTGTCCAGAAGAGAAGAGAGACTAAAAACCAGCATGAGCAAAAGATGGTGCCTCCTAGAAATAATCACAAAATCGACAGCACTTCACGCACAGGAATCGGACCAAGTGGGGACAGGTGGGCGACTCCTGTAAAGGACAGGAAGAAAAGTGAGGATCCTGTTGTGTTACCCCGTGATCAGAGAGGTCCCCAGAAGGGTCTCCACTGCGAGGCGGGATTTCTAGCAGGCATCCTATTGCTCTGTCATTGCTGAGACACAATCGCGACACCCCGAGAGCGGGTCGGCAGGTTCACGTTGCTCACAGACGTGAGGTTTGAGCTCACGCTTCTCTTCCTGGCCGCAGTGACGGCTGTGGGGCGATACACATGCGTCCTGTGTAGGGGAAAAGTAGCCATTTATCAGTTTCCTAGGACAAACTAGTTAAGCAGAACTTCTGCAGAGCTCCTTATGCAGAACTGCTGAGTTTATCACCAGTTCACAGGATGTTCTGGGGCATCTTGTTAAGTTTTGTGTTACCGAATCTTGTTAACAAGATCTATAAACAAACACTGGAATAGGAATCAGGAAGAAGTACAAGGCCTGTCCCACCTCTTCTGTTTTTACCCCTATGCATTGCTACTTTGTATTGGCTTCATAATAAAAGAGCTGTCGGAAGACAGCTCCGCGGTTCAGTCCTCTGAGGCTGTTCTCCCTGCTGGATCTCATCCCTGAGTGCCTCGTTTCCTTCTGCCACCCCGGACATACCTCGGACTTACACCAACAAGTGGCGCCCAGACGAGGGGCTCGAAGGATTCGGAGGACCGGACACTTGGGGACCGAAGGGTGCGTTCCCTGTTAAGTGGAAGACTTCGGCATTACAGCAGGTCATGGGAAATTTCCCGTCTCTGGTAAAACAGTGCGCTCTACTGCAGCTACGAGGCAGTGGTGAAGAGGAGGCACTGGAGGAAGGACTGCCAGCTCCTCCAGGTGGCAGTTTCCTTAGGGAAAACCTAAGTGAAGGTAGTTTTTTTTTTTTTAGGTTTTTTGAGACAGGGTCTTGCTTTGTGGTTCAGGCTGGCCCTGAGCTCAGCCTCAAACTCACATCACAGCAATCCTCCTGCCTCTGCCTCCCAAGTACTGGGATTACAGGCATGAGCCACCACGCCCAGCACTGTGGTATGTGGTACTGGTTGCTGCTGGGTGTGGGTCTCCACACCCAGTATTGTTATGTGGTTACCGGGGAATCGAACCCGGGCCCTTGCGCTCGCAAGACAGGCGCCGGAACCACTGAGCTAACTCCCCGGCCCCTTAAGTGAGGTAGTTTTGAGAGTAAAGAGGATTGAGTTACTGCAGAGACAAAAGACATTGGTATTCCCTGTGGAAAATAGGGCACCCTCAGCTCTGTCAGAGAGGGCTGGGGAAGAGGCAGAACTGCAGAGACAGAAAACAGATTCATTCCCTGTGGAAAATGGAACCCTCAGCGCTTCCACTAGAGATGGCTGAGGAATCGGTAGGGGTGTTACTCTACAGAAGCCCCTGACGAATTATGTTTTTCTCTTATGTATGTGTCTAGTTAAATTGCTTTTGTTACCATATGTTAAGGGGAAAGTTTGTCCTAAGGTCAGAAAAGGAGGCTTTGGCAAGACTGGCAAACAAGTTTTTTGGCAGACCTTAATTAAGGAAGATCACCCTAAGATGACTGTTATTTTAGATAATGTACCTATTGAAGGTCTGGCAGACACAGGAGCAGATGTTTCTATTATTTCTACTACTTCTTGGCCAGAATCTTGGCCCCTTAAAAGGATTCATACTCAATTTACTGGACTTGGTACACTTAATGATATTTCTCAAAGTGTTAACATTTTGAAGTGCCGGGGGCCAATGGACAGCAGGCCACTTTACAGCCTTATGTTGCCCCTATTGCCGTGAATCTATGGGGAAGGGACTTGTTACAACAGTGGGGAGCACAAATGTACATTCCTACTTTGTCAGACAATGTTAAAGAAATAATGTACAAAATAGGACATGATTCAGGGAAGGGATTAGGTAAAGATGAAAATGGCATTCGTCCCCTTATATCAGAATCTACACAGAAGGGATGCCAGGGTCTTCGTTATCCAAATTTATCATAGGGGCCACTGCTGTGCCAACTGCTCTTCCTTTAAAATGGATTACTGATTCTCCAATTTGGATTGAGCAATGGCCCTTAACTAAGGAAAAACTACAGGCTTTGAGACCTTAGTGGAAGAGCAATTGATAGCAGGTCATATAGAAGAATCTACTAGTCCTTGGAATTCTCCAGTTTTTGTGATAAAGAAAAGGTCTGGGAAATGGAGAATGTTAACTGATTTAAGAGCTATTAACAAGGTCATTCAGCCAATGGGACTGTTACAGCCTGGAATTCCTTTACCTTCTATTGTTCCAGAAGAATGGTTTTTGCTAGTCATGGATCTTAAAGACTATTTCTTTACCATTCCATTACAATCTCTAGATCAGGAAAAGTTTGCTTTTATTGTACCTACTTTTAATAATGCTATACCTGTCAAGCATTATTAATGGAAAGTACTACCTCAAGGAATGTTGAATAGTCCTACTCTGTGTCAGTATTTTGTTGCCCAGCCATTACAACAGATCAGACTCTGTTTTCCTACTGCTATTATTTATCACTATATAAATGATATTCTTGTAGCAGTAGAAAGCCAAGAGCAATGAGTAGTAATTTGGGCAGATATGAAACATACTTTGGAATCCTGGGGCCTGGAAATAGCTCCTGAAAAAATCCAGGAGGGCAATGTAGTTGACTACTTAGGATATAAAGTTACAGCTTTAGTAATCTATCCACAAAAAATTCAGATTGGAAAAGATACCTTAAAAACTCTGAATGATTTTCAAAAGCTTCTAGGTGATATAAATTGGTTGCGGCCTACGCTAGGCCCAACCAATGCAGATCTTACTAATTTATTTCAAATTTTACAAGGTAATCCTCAGTTAGATAGTCCCTGACAACTTATTCCAGCTGCAGAAGCTGAACTCCATCTAGTAGAAGAACGAATTGCCAATGCCTGTCTAGGACGATTAGAACTAACCTGTTCAATTAACTTTGTTATCTTCCCATCTCCTCACTCACCTACGGGTGTAATTATGCAAAAGGAAGAAAATATTTTAGAGTGGCAATTTTTACCAAATAAGGCAAACAAAAGATTAAAAACTTAGGGAGAAAAACTTTGTGAAATGATTATCAGAGGTCGGTTGCGGGTTCGACAGCTGTCTGGATATGATCCTAGTTCTATTGTTGTTCCTTTTACAACTAATGAAATCTCTCAGCTATATGCCCTTAACGAAAATTGGCAAATGGCTCTTTCTGATTTTGTAGGACAAGTGCATAATTCCTATCCTAAAGGGAAAATATTACAGGTTTTAAAACAAATCTCATGGATTCTCCCTACAATTGTCAAACATAGGCCACTCCCAGGAGCAAGAACTTTCTTTACAGATGCTAATAAGCTAGGAATGGCTGGATATCTTTCTGATGAGCTACATAAAATGGTTCAAAGTCCTTATCATTTGGTTCAAAAGTCTGAGTTATATGCTATTCTCATGGTTTTAGTGGATTTCTCTATTCCTCTAAACATCATTATAGATTCTCAGTATGCTGAAGGGGTTGTACAGTATTGAAACTGCTTTTATTCCTGATGATGGTTCTGAATTAAATACATTATTTCTTCAATTACAACAAATGGTTCATCAAAGATAATTTCCCTTGTATATCACTCACATTCGTGCACATTCTCAGCTGCCTGGACCATTGGTGGCTGGCAATGACGCTATTGATAGACTCCTCATTGGCAATGTTGCTGCCGCTACACAGTTTCACCAGACACGTCATGTTAACAGAGCCTTAAACATCGTTTTGCTCTTACATGGCAATAGGCTAAACATGTTGTTAGAACATGTCCTTCCTGTTCTTTTTATTCTGCTCAAACTTTTGATGATGGTGTTAATCCTCGTGGACTGAAAAGTAATGATTTGTGGCAAATGGATGTTGTTCATATTCAGGAATTTGGAAATTGAAGTATGTGCATCATACCATTGACACATACTCAGGCTTTCGATGGGCATCAGCTTTAAGTTCCGAGCGCACTGAAGCTGTTATTTCCATCTTATAGAAACTATGGCGGTTATGGGGAAACCACGTCGGTTAAAAACTGACAACACTGCTTCTTATGCCTCCATTAAACTTCATTTTTGAAGCAACGGAATATTGAACACATCACTGGCATTCCTTATAATTCTACTGGACAAGCAATTGTTGAACGAGCTAACCGCACTTTTCGAGAAATGTTATTAAAACAAAAGGGGGATATGAGGACTCCCAAAGACTTCATAATGCACTTTTAACTTTAAATTTTTAAAATCTTGATACGCATGGCTTGTCAGCTGGTGATAGGCATTGGAGTGTACAAAAGGTTCAAGAGTTACAGCAGCCTATTTATTATAAAGATGACCTGACAAATGAGTGGAAACCAGGAACTGTTCTCCGGTGGGGGAGAGGATATGCTTATATTTCTACAGGCAATGAAAAATTGTGGGTCTCAGTGAAAAATCTCAAGGCCAAACAAGAGTAAGTGAACTCAGCTAGACATGTTGGCTAAAGGAGTAGTTAACCTACATGTGTCGGGGCCAGAGAAACTGGGAACACCGCT
>PVIR01043666.1:0-11617 GCA_004026965.1 Petromus typicus
AAAAGAAAACATCAATTTTCATAATATATATTTAATGTCAGTAAAGCAGTCTATACTGAGTCACATCCTAAGCATGGAGGAAGGTTAATAAACGTTTGTAAAGAACGTAAATGATTTTGCATAGAAAATTACTGGTTTTTATACAGTGAATACTTTTACTCCCAACTATACATACAATCAAGGTTCCAATAACATGACTGAGCTTATGCAGAATTGAACAGGTAGGAAACAATACACCTCTGAAAACTGATTTGATGCCATACTTCCCAATTTTCCAGGGAGACTAAATACTGTTTTCACCACATACCTCGCCTGAATAAGACAACCTTTCCCAACGACTGCTGCGTCTGTAGGGAGGTCTATAGTCGTAAAAAGAACATCGGGGACTTTCTGTTTCCTGCAGTTATAGCAGTATGTGAGATGTGCTGGAAATGGCATGTTCAACTCATCATACGGGATATGGCAAAATCCACAGCCCACTGGCAAATTTTCTTCAAGCCTGTAACAAATAATTGAGAAAAATAAATAAGGCATTCGATCTGAGTTGGCTCCAGTGACCCTGAAAAAGTTACTTAACCTCTCAGAGCCTCATCTGTAATACTGGAAGATCTACTGACACACATCTTTGATATTTCTCAACTCAAGAAAATTATAGCCCAACATACTATATTAGTTCCACTTAGCCTGAATTCATTGAGACTCTAACTTGCCCAGTCACACTAAGTCCTAAGTAGTAGGCAGCACGGTTGAATTTCAGTTTGTTTCAATCTAAAGCCATGTTAGAAGGGAGAAAAATGGAACAATTTTTAATGGAACATTTCACATAAATTTAAACAGTGGCACAACATCATAAAACATAAGAATAAATGTATCAAAATGTAGAAGAACATATGAAATACGAACAGAAAGGAATGTTCTTTAATAATGAAATGTAAGGAATTTTTTCCTTCCAGTCACCTATATTGTCCAGCTTTTTTCTAATGAACACTAATAATTGCATATCAGAAAAAATTTATTTTCCTCTTTTACAACTACAGATGGCATCTATTCTCCTTAAATGCCCTACAACAGTTCTGAACTGCTTTGACAATTCACTGTATCTACTGAAGCCAAAAAAAAAAAAGGAAAAAGCAGCAGGAAAAGATCATTTCAAGAGGCTTCTATCAAATCAAGGATCAAATCAGGTTGGGACTGTAGTTTAGTAATAGCTGAGGGCAACTTGCCTAACATAACAAAGGCCTTGCATTCAATCCTCTGCACTAAAAAAAAAAAAATCTACTGACACATAAGAGTAACACTGCAGGACAGGCAAAGATAGTTTTCTCAACAGGATATTCCAATTTCCTTTTACTAGATTTCAAAATGTCCCCTATTTAGAAGTCTCTGTCCTATACCAGAACTAGAACAGTTTTGTTATTGAGACTTGCAAACTGATAACAAATCTGAACAGATACAGAATATTTTTACTTTTTAAATTTATATTTAATATCTTAATACTAAGAAAAAAATACTATAAGAAAAAAGCAAAGATATTTATGGTGGCTACAAAGGTTAATAGTTTCTTTTTTATCCAGGTAGGCTGATATCAAACTAATATAATATACATTCACTTATTTAAAACATCTATATTTAGTAGTTTTACCTAGTTATAGAGAGCATATTTATAGATAACAGTTTGAAAGTGACCAATAGTTACAGAAGCCAAAAAATGAGCTCATTTTACCTAATGCTTTCACTGTTTCATTTGTATTAAAGTTTTTTTCATAGTTTTGTACATGTAGTTTTATATTGTGAAATTAAGAATTTTCTTTATGAAAATTCTTTCATGACCTTTTCCTGTTTTTGAAGGCAAGACGAAAAGAGAAGGAACAATCAAGTAAAAGAAATTATTTTTCTATTATGACAAAGCTAAAAAGAGTAATTTGAAATTCCATAATTTATAGATATGTGTCACTTCTCGAGACAGCAGAAACAACAGTGTGTCTAACAGAGTACAGAATCCCATACTCCTCTCCAACCGGCAATTAGTGTGTGCTCCTGACTTCTACACTACACCACCACCAGCCTCCTGTGTGGAGAAGAAATATCTCAGCTCTGAGAAAATAAAAATCTCCCTTCTCTGCCCTTCCAGAGACAAGCCAGGCTGCCACGATAACCTGTGTTCCAAACAGCCCTCTACGGTGCCATCCTGCAGGAATCGAGGATTCAGTACAGCCGCTGTGCCGGATGCTGATAGAATACAGACCTCCTCACTGGAAAACAAAATAAATTAAAAGGGTTTAATATTTTCAGCCAGTGTAACTACTACTAATACCAAATTAATTACAAGAGGGGCAAATTAAATTTAAGTAGGATTCTACTGAAAGTTAAATATTATCCAGAATTACCTACTAAAACCTAGATTAAAAACCAGAAATAACAGGGGCTAGAAGTATGGCTCAGCAGTGGAGTGCTTACCCAGCATGCACAGGGCCCTGGGTTTGATCCCTAGCACCAAAAAAAGACAAAAAAAATTCTGCCTAAAATAGACCATGAAGAATTCTTTACAAATTAAAAACAAAGTATATGTAGTATATAATTTAATCTTCCTGTAAGATCAAAATGTTTCAAATTGCATTACTAAATCCAGTAATAATCCATTAAATTGTATGCAGATAATCTTCAAAATGTAAAAAGTCTTTAAATATTCCAAAAGCACAACTATGCAAGTACTTATGCTGCTACAGCTTAATCTGAACTTAAATAATTATAATGGCATCCAAAACAATATCTACAGTATACCATATGGAGCTTCTACGATATATATGTGTATCATTTTAAATGAATTTTTAGAAAATTTTTTACTATGTATCAATTAGTTCACAAGTTATGTTGAATTAGTTCAAAAGTTAAAATGATTGGCCAGGGATTTGGCTCAAGTGGTATTGCTCCTACACTGGAAGCAAAGGGCCGAGTTCAATCCCCAGTAGCACCAAAAAGCAAAATAAGTTAAAATGATTAAAAATTAATATTAACTACTGTACAATAAGTGGCAGCCTAGGGAAGAAAAGCTCAAAACAAGGAGTAAATGCAACAGAAACTGAAAGGTATAGGAAAAGTCAGTTGAACTATGAGTGAGCCGAGAACTTCAGGCTTAAAAGGGAAGTGGACCTGATGATGTCAGAGGGAACAACATGGAGCCTCTGTGATTTTCCCCTAAGGAGTTAAATAAGAGTAGATGTGCACTTCAGAGAGTTCATTGCAGCAACAACAGATATGACAGGTTAGAAGCTTGGTATTTAAATATAAAGTTCATGAACATCTAGAGGGAAGGACCAGGGAGTTCTGGCAGACAAATTTGAATCTGTAAGTAAACTTACTGGACCCACTCACTGGCTCTTGCCCCTGTGACCTGACTCTAGCCATAGTGACTCGATACTGTCTGACATTCTCTACATGCTAGGCTTCAGCTCTCAACACTCTCTGCACATCAGCTCCCTTCATTTATGTAATATTTGTCTCCTAAAGTTCAGTTCAAGCATCATTATCACTGACATTTTCTTCCAATCCTTCTGACTTCCCATCCTCAGGGAACAAAGCAACTTGGGATATCATAATCATAAAATGTATTAAATTGGCTATGGATGTACATGCCTGTAATCCCAGCACTCTGGAAGGCTGAAGCAGGAGGATTACAAGTTTAAGCCCAAACTGGACAATTTAGTGAGACCCTGTCTCAAACATAAACAAATAAATGAAAAGGCTGGGAGGATATAGCTCAGTGTAAGGCCTTACTTTCAATATCAGTATGTGCGTGTGTGTGGATATAGCAGGTAATATACTTGTCATAATTCCTCACTAGAATGTAAACATAACAGGAAGAGCTACATCTTTTAAAACCACATCCCTCACAATGTCAAGTGTGGTGGCACACACCTATAATCTCAGCACAGGGTGGCTGGGGACTGTCACAAATTCAAGGCCAGCTTGGGCTAGACTCAGTTGAAGGATAGCCTGCACTATATAGTAAGACCCTCACTTAGTCAATCAGATCATGTCCCTCACACCTGATAACATATGGTGCTAAATCCACGCATAAGGCAAAAAAAAAAGAAAGAAAACAATCTACAGCAGAATAAGGCAGAAAGAGCATTACAAAGTTGGTGGCTAAGGCTTGGAGAGCACAGGCTGTCCTACTTCCACTTCACTGCACAGCCCAAGGCCCTCAGAGTAGAGACACTCCTAACTTCAGCAGTGCTTCTGTGGGAAAGAGGATACATTCACAGGCCATGCTCTGCACTAGGCCACTCCACCGTTCTTTATATGTACATAGTTTCCCCAATGAGATGACACTAAATGACAATGTCTAGAACAGCAAGTTCTTGTTTACCAGATGCTGGTCGATTCACTGTAGCCCACCACAGCATGACAGCCTAGTGCTTTAGCATGGGATTTTATTTCTTGTCTGATTTCTGCCCACCATGCATCTCGAGTTTCTGGTTCATCTGAAAAATAAATTTTAAATGAGTTCACTACTCAATAGCACACTGCCTACATGACCAAGAGATGTTTAAAATAAATATATCATGGGAGGTATAGAAGCACTGCTCCACAATAGATTTTTTTTAACTTCCTATCTTTAAAATGCTACCTCTCAAACATTTTAAAATTAGTCACTAGAAAAAAAAAAAAAAAAAACACACAAGCACCATAAGCTTAATTACTCTAAGGAACCTCAATAGGCAAGTATTTTTTTAGATACAGACTAAACTGTAGACCCTGAGTATCCAGCTTCTAATCCTAATACCCTGTTCCACCTCATGTGTCAAATCCATAAATTTAATATAAATTCTGATTTCATTTCATGGTACTTATTTTTCAAAATCCACTGTACTTTCCAAGGCAAAGATATACTGGGGTTCAAAGAGAAAAAGCTGTATGTTAGTCAGCCTACGAGATGTAAGTTCTGAAGAGAATGACGAGAAATAAAGGCACTACAGCCAATCTTCCCCCACAAAAGCAAATACATTTAAAAGATTAACACAAAAAACAATTTGGGGGATGTGTAGAAGATCAAATTTCAGATAAAACAATAAATTCCATAAAAGGCACTATAACAACAACAACAAAAAATAAAAAAACCCCTGCTTACTAGGGCACGGTAGCATGTAAACTGTGGTTCCAGTAGTAACTTGGCAGGCTGAGACAGGAGAATCATCTGAACCCAAGACTTTGAGATCAGTCTGGGCAACACAAGGTGACTGTCATCTCACCACTGTCTGTGCTAAAGCCCTTGCCTAGCATGAGAAAGACCCTTGGTTGGAAAAACTGAAGGAGAGGAGGACAGTGCTTAAAAAGCACCAAACTGGATGTAATTGTCAGAGGAAGTGCCTCCAGCAGAGCAATGTCTACTCCCTAATCACTTGTATTTAGCTGCAAACTACTGGTGAACAGCTGCAAAATACAGGAACTTTCTATGTTCAAAGGTGTTAAAAACAGAAACAGTCCAAAATTAGTGTATAATGATATCATACACTGATTATATAATTATGTAGTTATAATAGTCCATAACTAAGTGTATCTTGATTTACTTCTTTTGGTAGCCACTTCCCCTTTGGAAACAATTTGAAAACTTTAAACAGGGTGATAAGCTCTTCTAAATTCTCTACATATAAGGCACTATTAAAACTGAAAACCAAAAAAGCCAACACTTCTTTCTATTTTTAAATCGAGGCACATATTCAGTTTTCAAAATGGTTTTCCAAATGAGTAAAATAAGAATTTCATACTCACTAGTAAAATAGTGAAGACACCAAAGTAAAGAAAGGTTAAGAAACTTGTTATAGCTCACAATCCTACGATGTGATTTTGTCTCCTCCACAGGGAGGAGATGGGCAAAAGGGAGAGATGGAGATTAGAGCCAGAACTACAAGTGATGCCAGCCAGTTCTTGAATGAAAGTTTGGGATCCAAGATTGAGCTACCCTAAAACTTTGGTTTCAGAAGAAGAGAGAGAAACGCAGAGTTTGGGAAACTGAGGGAAAGATAAAAGTATAAGACAAAATGAAGGAAGACAGGAAAGAACTACAATATGGTGTTTGCAGTAAGTGTTATGAATTCAAAAATCTGCAACAGTTACTTGTCCCTCCATTGCGTATCATTATTGTTAGAAATTCTTCAGATTCCTAACTGAAATGTATACATTAACAGCACCGAAACACGCAAAAGCCCAGACTTGCTTTTGGTTCGAAAACATATGTGCTTGTCTATCAATGTGAACATCCATTTAATATCCTTTTCTAACAGAAAATTTTAGTGTAAGACAAACTATTACTCCGTAGTTGCTCATTTATCAAATTACTCATGATTCTGGGAAAACAGATATCACAAGTAATGATAGAATAATACAGCTGTATCTGTTCAGAAAACTTGTTTTCTTGGAATACTACATGAACAATAGTCTATCTTCTCCTAAACTCACTAGTAGAATCTGCTATTTACTTTTTTAAGTCATTCTAGTCAATTAAACTATTACTTTCTAAAGCATGTAATTGTGCTGCTTTTAAAAGAATAGATTTTCTCACATCAGGTTGCCTGCATCTGTACCACAAGTAGTATGTGGCAGCTTGTTTTAAAAATGAATTTCACAGAAAGTAAACTGTAATATTGATTTTTAAATTAATGAAAAATTGGAGAAAGTTTATTTAAATTATAAGAAAATATATTTAGAAATGGCCAGCATGTCTAAATGGAAAAGTATGTAATAATAATTCCTATGAGATACAAGTAACCACACAGAATACAATGTTACTTTACATTAAACTTACCTTTATATAACACATAAAATAATCAGATAATTAAACCAAACCCCAAGAATTAAGTGACTGAATTAAAAAAAAAAAAAAAAAAAGCTGAATGCAGCATTAGTGGAGCATTCATATTCTTCTGACAGATTCACAAGCAGCCTTTATTTTGACACATGAGCCACACAACTGCACATGGGGATGCCATTACTGAACTGAATAAAGTATTTACAAGTTTAATAGAAAGCTGGTTACACAGCATGGGAGCTAAGGAAGCAAATGGCGTATGTCCACACTGAGAGAATTTGTTAAGTTTGGTTTAGGGCTAAAGCAAAAGCTCAAGGAACGAAGGGTTTGCAAAGCAGATTCAGCAATACAGGAGCCAGAAACAGTGATATTTTGGCGCATGCTTGGATCAGGTGACAGTACAGACTGAAACTATGGCAGCTCACTGAAATGGTTACAGAAAGTAATGGCCCTAGGTTCTAGGTGAAAGCGAGGCAAGCATACAGTAGGGAGCACTGAGTCACAACTAGAAATTGTATAACGATAGTAATCTGTAACTACAGGCAAGAAGTCAAAGGATGAATTCTGTGACTATTAAATTTAGGCATTATTTATCTGTAATAAAATTTAAATTAAACAATTTAACATTAAGGAAATGCTAAATTTAGTTCAAAGTCTGTATTATACCTATGTCAAACATGAGCCAGAGAATCTTCAAGGAATAATTATGATTAAGGCTAATTTATTATCAATAAAAATTCAGAAATAGAGTATTTAATCTTTAGAGTATAATTTTTAAGTTTAAAAATTACTAACTACATTTTTACAGGAAACACACCAGTGAATTTAATGTTTATTCATTTCATAAAAATATGTAACTGAGGCTTTACTATACTTAAATAAAAAGCAAACCAATCTGGCTATATTCCACATTTAAAACTGGACATGAGTTAGTTATTTGAAGGTCATACAGCTGAGATGTGACTCATAATTACACATTTCAAAGATATTAAGGAAGAGATCTCTCCACTTTAAATACCACACTCCTCCCAGTCACCTGCAGAATTACTTATAAACCTAAACACATCATTTTAGGAAAAATTAAAATTTAATTGTTAAATTATATTTCACATTATTTTATTTTTCTCCTATGGGTCACAATTCTTCATAGATAATATATTGCTAATCTTTTAATATGTGCTTTAATTACAGGCATAAACTGAGCTCTACTGACAGCCTCTTTCATGGATGTTGTCAGCACATGTGGTTGATATTAGAATTAATTCATTTTTGCTGCTACTTTTCTGGATCATGGCCACAGCTTGATATCTTGCCATCTTTTTACTATTTTATCATGTTTCTGAAGTGCAGGTAAAACTAGTAAGCTACTTAAAATGATAATCTATATTTATATCTTAGAAAGCAAGCAAGTGATCAGCACAACACAAAATATGCCTTTATGAAACTCAACCCCTCTGAGATTTTAGGCAGTTATAAACTTGTAACTGGAAAATACTGACTACCTCACATTTATATTCAGTTCTATTTTTACATAGCTCTGGGAGAGAGTAACTGTGCCCTGGGAAATCTTTTAATCCTGAAATAAAGAAAGCAAATAGACTGTTACTCAACCTAACTTTTCAATGAAGAGGGGAGGTAAGGTGAGACTGGATTCAAATAAAGGTTTTTAATGTAACAATCACCTGTCTTGTTAAGGATGGCATGAAAAGCTATGTCCCTCAATACCTGAAAGTGATATTCCAACGACAACCTCAAAGAAGGTAAGTTTCCCCTAATGAAACAGAAATTAGAGAGTTCAGGTTAAAAAGAGCATTCAACCCCCAATTAGGTGGGGATCAGTATCACCCTGAGAAAAAGACTCTCCTCATGGAGGAGATGAAGCAATACACCAAGACCTGCGAGCAAACACCAAGACCTGCGAATCTGGGTTAACACGGCAGCTGGCATCTAGTTCACATTGGCTAAAGTCTACACTATCTATGAAAAAGTCAAAATGTAATTCCTCATCTGTGCAACTTCAACTTTGTATCTGTAACTGAATAATTATTATCCATATTACTGGTAATACTGGAAAGCTCTGATATCATACATACTGTGTTTGTGCCTTCTTGAATTCTATCTTCTTCCTAAAAACTTATTAAAGTACTGAGAACAAACAGGTGCTTAAGTACTTTAAGGCTTAGTTTTTGCACATCTGCTTGTAAACACCTCTCAAAGTGAAGAGTCACTACTGATATTAGAATTTAAATGTAAAGAACAACCATCGCATGCACACACACACACATACACACTCACTCTGTGTAGGAATGAACCTAGACTGGATGTGTACAGTGGATGTTTACCTGGCTTGTCAATGGTGTTCCCACAAATATCCACTAATGTACAAGATTTTCATTGAAAAAAAATTTTTTAAGTTATTTAGATGAGAATGACATATTTTATACATACTTTATAATCAATGGCTTTATACTGTTAAATATTTTGTAAAGTAGTGATTATGATCTATTTATTTCAACTAAATAAATACAATTGTGATGGTTGACCCAAAAAAGTAGAATTTTCTAATTTCAACCAGCAGTATAACGCTTACCTGACCACTAACAATTCATCATAAGATGAAAAGAGATCTTAGGTATAATATACCCTAAAAATCTGAGCTGTCTAACTTAAAACTTTAAAAAGTATTCTCAAAAACTAAAGAAAAGATCAATCAAAAACTCTAAGGTTGGAAGCTATGTCAAACTAATACATAACTATGTTTTAAAACACATTTTCTAACTACTTTGTATTTCCTCTTGGCATTTCCTGAAACAGTATTTATGCTGACGTGAATCCTACACAGAAAAATAATCATGTACTGTATTTTTCTAAACTACACTGAGACCATCACTGATCCAAAAAATTACGTATCTGTGCCATTCAGAAACACTTTCAATTGTATCTCAAGAGGTAAAGCAATCATACCCACTTGAGAAACAATGAGCTAAGATTATTTATTTTTACTCTTCAACTAATTTTTTTGTAATTCAAATCGCCAATAAGCCTGAGTTTCCAAAGGATAGGAATCAACTGCTCACTGAAACTTGAAAGTTGTAAATATGGGAGAAAATCTCTCTCAGCCAAAACCCAACAAGAGCCTGGGACACATGCACGCTACTAAGCCCTACTGAATTTCACACTGTAGAGATTTCATAGTTCATGGTTCAAAGTGTAGGTCCTGGAGTCACTGCAGTCAGGTTCAAACTGTGGCTCAGCCACTTTCTAACCAGTTATACCTGGAGGAAACTATTCTATTTTGCTTAGCTATAAAAGGACACTAGCATATGCCTCAGAGATTTGTTTGTTCCTCTGTTTGTAAGAAACTCACTATGTAGCCCAGGGTGGCCTTGAACTCACAGTTCTCCTGCTTCAACCTCCCAAGTGCTGGGTAGTTAAGGGTACACCACCATGCCTGGCTCTCAGAGATGTTCTCAGGATTAAATGCCCTATTAGCATGAATATTAGAATCATGCCTGGCACAAGCTGATAAGCTCTCCTGTCACCACCAAACCCTACTTGTCTGGCCATGATGACTGCTTTTCCTCCCTCACTGGAGTCCATCTCTCATGCTGCTGTCTGATAGCCAGTGCCCATCTCATGCAAACTGACCATGGACTACTTGTCTCATCACTATGTACTCTTATTCTTGGCACAGCATACACAGAATTTGAAAATATTGTATTCTCCTACCTCCTAGTAAAATTCACCTTGCTTTCTCAAAGTCTATTACCAGCACTGAAACACAAGAAGCAAGATGACAAAAGATGTTTACTGAAACAAGCTTTCAGATATGTGAAAGGATTCCCTTCTTCCTGCTCTTTAAGAATATTTGCTATCAGTGTAGTTAACACAAACTTAAGACCCCAAGGCAGGAGAAAAAGAGATTGAAAACAAAAAGCTAAACTAATCAGGAAAGGTTATTCTCTGTAGCAAAAACTTGATGAAGTATGAAGTAATCACTAACTTCATCAAGAGTATTGACTAGCTGTATTGTTTTGTAAATGCTCAAAGTTTTACAACCACAGACAAGGTACATGTAAGGGTGTAGATACACTGCCTGAAATACAAGTCTATGTCGGTGCCCAACATATCAAATCGAGCTCAGGAATCAGCACCTTCATAAACTTCCCTGATCCGCACTGAATCATGCCTTTAACTCTGTGATCTGTACTGCATCACACCACAGACTAAGTCACCTAATGCTTTCATGTCTTCTAAAAATAGGAGTTTCATCAAGGCTCAAGAACTAGCAGGCTTGGACTTCAAATATCTAGCAAACTGCATGAGACAAAAATAAATTCTGGGGCCGGGGATTTAGCTCAATGGTTCCGGTGCCTGTCTTGCAAGCACAAGGACCTGGGTTCGATCCCTGGTGACCACATACCTATGCTGAGTGTGGAGACTCACGCCCAGCAGCAACCAATATCACATACCACAGTGCCGGACGTGGTGGCTCACGCCTGTAATCCCAGCACTTGGGAGGCAGAGGCAGGAGGATTGCTGTGATGAGTTGGGGGCTGAGCTCAGGGCCAGCCTGAACTACAAAGCAAGACCCTGTCTCAAAAAACCTAAAAAAAAAAATAAATTCTGATATGATTATATGGCACTGAAAGAGGATATATAGGGCCAGAGATTAAGCTTAATGGTTCTGGTGCCTGCCTTGCAGGTGCAAGGGCCCGGGGTTCAATCCTGGTAACCACATACAACAATGCCGGGCATGGGGACCCACGCCCACCGGTAATCAGAACCACATACCACAGTGCCAGGCAT
>PVIR01043667.1:0-11626 GCA_004026965.1 Petromus typicus
TACTCTGTGTGTATGGTTTGGACCTGTTAGATTCCATATACGGTATAAGTGAGATCAGGCAGCATTTGTCTTGCTGTGTCTGACACATTTCATGTCACGTAATATCGGCCAGGGTCAACCTTGTCGTAGCAAATGAGAAGATTTCCTTCTTTTTTATAGGCTAAATAGTATTGGGTGTATGTAATTTCCTTTATCTGTTCACCCATCAATGGACACTGAGGTTGGTTCTTTATTGGTCTGGGTAAATAATGGAAATGGGACTGTAGTTGTCTCTTTAATATATTGACTTCATTTCCTGTAGTGGGATTGTAAGACCATATGGTAGTTTTGTTTTTTAATATCCTGTGGAAACTCCATATTATTTTCCATAATAGTTGCACCAACTTGCATGTACAAGGTTTCTCTTATCTCCACGTCCTTGCCAAAACTTATTACCACTGGTCTTTTTGATAACAGCCATTCTAAAACGCATGGTTGATATTTTATCATGATTTTGATTGGCATTTCCCTGATCAGTGATGTTAAACATTCATTCATGGGCCGGGGAGTTAGCTCAGTGGTTTCGGCGTCTGTCTTGCAAGCGCAAGGACCCAGGTTCGATCCCCGGTAACCACATACCATACTGGGTGTGGAGACTCACGCCCAGCAGCAACCAGTACCACATACCACAGTGCCGGGTATGGTGGCTCATGCCTATAATCCCAGCACTCGGGAGGCAGAGGCAGGAGGATTGCTGTGATGTGAGTTTGAGGCTGAGCACAGGGCCAGCCTGAACCACAAAACGAGACCCTGTCTCAAAAAAGCTAAAAAAAAAAAAAAAAACCACACACACACACACACACACACATTCATACATGTATCTGTTAAACATTTGTACATCTTGTTTTGAAATATGCCTGTTTAGGTTTTTACAGTGCCATTTAAAAATCAGGTTGATTATTTTCTTGCCATCAAGTTGAGTTCCTTTATTATATATTTTGGTTAGTAACTCCTTATTATAGATGTGGTTCACAGATATTGTCTCTTGGTGATTGTGTTCTTTGCTGTTCATGAGCTTTTCAGTTTAATGCAATTTCATTTGTCTATTTTTGCTTTTGTTGCTTGTGATTTGAGGCTCATATGAGAAAATCATTGCTTTCCAGACCAATATCCTGGAGCTTTCCCTTGATGTTTTCTTCTAGTAGTTTTATGGTTTTAGGACGTGTGTTTAAGTATTCAGTCCATGTTAAGTTGATCTTTGTATATAGTGTGAGAGAAAACTACTGAGTTTATTCTTCTGTTTGTGGATGTTTGGTTTTCCCAACCTGTTTACTAAAGAGACTGTCCATTTGTGTTCTGGTATCTTTGTCGTGGATCAATTGACCATAAATGTATAAATTTACTTCTGGACTCTGTTCTATTTATCTTTATGTCTGTTTTTATGTCAGACATAAGATTAAATGAGCTCAGTAAAGTTGAAAATTCAATGCTATTGAATAAACTTTTTTTTTTAGACAAGTTCTTACTTTGCAGCTCATGCTGGAATTGAACTCCCTGTGCTGCCTTGGCTGGCCTTGAACTTATAGCAGTCCTCCTGCCTCAGCCTCCTGAGTGCTGGATTACAGTGTACACTATCTCACCTGGCTGAGTCAATATTTAAAACTCGATTTTACAGGGGAGCAAATTGAGCTTGCTAGCAGCTAAGTAGTATCTTATTTGGAGCTGTATAGCTGA
The DNA here is from genome assembly GCA_004026965.1 of Petromus typicus. Lineage (NCBI taxonomy): Eukaryota > Metazoa > Chordata > Mammalia > Rodentia > Petromuridae > Petromus > Petromus typicus. Next base: position 1,714 of record PVIR01043667.1, read on the forward strand.
CTAGCACAGCTTGGATTGGAATCTAAATTTGTATGATATCAAAATTTACATTTTTTTCCAATAGCCGGAAAAATAAAGTTATTTTAAGTTATTGAAAGATGGTTTGCATTTAGTCTCACTGGCTTTGCTCGCATTGCTTCGGAGAGCTGTTCACCACTCTTAAATAAATAAATAGTTCTGCTTCTCATTCCGAGTGGAACCGGCTAGAGTTACCTTTGTGTGAAGCAGCTCCTTTGCAGATCTGTGCCTGGAGTTCTGAGTGTGGCCTCTGGGGAGTTTGGGTTTGTTTTCTCTGCCCCTGGCTGGCTGGGCCTGGCAGGTCACAGCTCTCTCCGGGACCTTGTGGTAGATTTTATAAATTTGACTCAGTTTTGTGACCAGCCCCTCTTTCAGTGGACACTTTTGGGGATGTGGTTTCTCTTGGTTCCAGTGTAGAGCCCTCCACGGACACTGCACAGCATGGGAATAGAGAGGGTCACCTTGGCCGGTGCAGGTGGCTGTCCACAGCAGCAGTGTGCGGCCTTCCTCATGTCACAGGAGGGGACCGTGAAGCCAGGCAGATGGTGCCTCGACCTTTCCCAGGTCCTGAGCGGCAAGGAGTGGGCAGTGGAAGTGGGCAGGGAGAGCCTGAAGCAAGTCTGCAGGAGGCATCTAGTGGTGGGCCACTTAGCACACACACTGTCACTTTCCTGCTTTTCGTGCTGTTTGTGACATTGACAGACTTTAAAAATGTGTGTTGTTGGAAATTCTTATTCTGAATATACTTCTGTACTACATTTTGTATTATGGTTTTGTGTTCCTTTTGTTTGTTTTGTTTTTTGAGACAGAGTCTCTCTGTGGAATTCAGGCTGGCCTTGAACTCATATAAACCAACTGGCCTCCAACTTGCAGAGATCCTCCTTCCTCAGCCTCCCAAGTGCTGGGATTATAGGTGTGTGCACTATGCCTGGTTATGTGTGGCACATATTTGTGTTCTTGGCATTTCATGGAGCATTCTTTGAAATTCCTGAGGTGGTACTAAGACACTTGCAAGCATTTACGTGCCTATTCAAAGGAATAAAGGAGAGGAGAGAGGAAGGAGGAAATAAAGGGAGTAGGAGGGAAAATGGCTCCCCAGTGCAGTGAATGTGCCCTCACACACGTGTGTACACGTGTGCGTACACACACAAACACAAGCAGCTGTTGGGTACAGTGGGAGAAATGTTGTTCACATGGTCCTTTATTTACTGCTAATGCATGATACCACAGAAAGGGCCATAATTACATATGGCAGAAGGAAACAAATGGGATTCACTTTTAATTAAAACTTCCAGGACTAATGACTGTTAATATTTATAGGTAGACTTTTAGCATTTGATTCTTCAAAGAGAATATTTTAGACTTTAAAGAAAAAAAAAAAAAAAAGAAGGCCATGTGTGGTGGGGCATTCCTGTAATCCCATCACTTGGGAGGCTGAGCCAGGAGGCTTGCTGCGAGCTTGAGGCCAGCCTGGGCTACATAGTGATCTTATTTTTTTTAAGGTTTTCTGAGACAGGGTCTCACTTTGTAGGTCAGACTGGCCCTCACCTCAGCCTCCAACTCACATCACAGCACTGCCTCCCGAGTGCTAGGATTACAGGCATGAGCCACCCCGCCCGGCACTGTGGTATATGGTACTGATTGCTGCTGGGTGTGAGTGTTCATGCCCAGTATTGTATGTGGTTAACGGGGATCGAACTCGGGTCCTTGCACTTGCAAGATAGGCGCCGGAACCACTGAGCTAAATCCCTGGCCCATATAGTGATCTTATTTTGAAAAGCATAAGGAGTCCTCTTTCTTGACTTGTGTCTTGTGTGCATATGAGAATTTGCAGAGGGGCGGCTCCTGCAGTTACTTGCGCAAGAGAACTGAGGAATTGGAAGGCAGGAATCAGGATCTAATATGTTGTCATCATTCAGGACAGGAGACTCACACCTGTGGTGGAATTGGTTTCACCTGTGACCCTCTGTGACCAGGCTGGTGGTGGTCAGCACATCTAGAAGAGGTGGTTTATTGCTTTTGAGGGGCCTTGTGCCTCTTCCTCTGTGTCCTACAGGGACGAGGATGGGATTGGACTTTCTTTTGCTTGCCCAGTGAGGGACACAGCGGATGGGGGCCTTGCGGCTGTCTGCTTGTTCATTTAGTGACAGAACTGTAGGGAGTAAAAGCAGAAAAATCCATCTCAACTCAACCCCGTTTCTGCCAGGCTGCTATAGCCCTGAGTTCAGTGGAGTTAAATCATGAAGCGAAACTGTCAAACCTGTGTAATTTATTTTTTCTTTTCTTTTGCATCTCTTGCATGAACAGGAGTTCCATAATAAACTGCATTTTAAATCCAGCTGCCAGAGCCCCACAGTGCCCAGGGCGAAGGTCAGGAAGAAATTTAACGGCCGAAAGGTGCAGCTATCTGGGGCACTGGCGTGGCAGGGCCTGCAGTGTGAATTCATTGCCGCCCTTTTGTCCTGGTCATCCAGTCACATCTGTAGCTGTTGCTGTGTGCAGCTCTGCTCCGTAAAGAATCCCCAAGAACTTAATGAGCTGTGTCTCCCCCAGTGCCATGGGCTGTGTCAACACAGTGCTAAACATTGTGACAATTTTTGACGGAATTGGTTTAACTGACTGAATGTTTTGAAGTATTGGCACAGCAGCTATAAGAGTGAGAACCGCAGTCAGGCCAGCTCTCCGATGATGACAAATGGCAAGTGTTTCCCACGGAAGATTCCAGGAGAGATGGAGGAGCCACCGGCCTTGGGACCCACCTGTAACCATCGGCTCTGGCGGCGGGTATGCAAACCTGTATCTGAAGCAGTGCAGGTGGAGCAGGGCGGAGCTGCACAGCTGCAGGGCGACAGCTTTCCGTGTCTTTGAGCAAAACTTCCATGATTTCTGTGGAAGAAGCAGAGTAGAAAGTGGGAAGCTTCTCTAATTCTTAAGACATGACGAGTGGTGGTTTCTTCCTTCTGCTACTTAGCTGCCCCGTGCCTCAGTTTACCTTCTGACTGTAAGGATGGGATGCCCCAAACATTCTGGGTCTGGATGTCTTCATGAGGAAGGTTAGGGCGGAGATTGCACTCATTGGGGCATATTTACTCATTTATTTGATTTTCAATGCTTTTTTTTTTTTTTCTTTTTTGAGACAGGGTCTTGCTTTGTAGTTCAGGCTGGTCCTAAACTCACTATGTAGCCCAGGTAAGCCTAGAACTCACATCAATCCTCCTGCCTCCGCCTCCTGAGTGCTGGGATTACAGGTGTGAGCCTCCATGCCCTGCACTGTGATAATTGGTACTGATTGCTGGTGAGTGTGAGTCACCATGCCCGGCATTGTTGTATGTGGTTACCCAGATTGAGCCAGGGACCTTGCACTTGCAGGGCAGGTGCCGGAACCACTGAGCTAAATCCCTGGCCCTTGAGTGCATTTTTTAAAAGATTAAAACTTTTGTATGCAATGACAGGCAAATATAAATCTATAAGTGGTTACATATGTGTGTGATATAGAACATACATAACACTTTCATATTCCCTCTGATACATATATGATGTATATAGTATATATTGTTTAGTATTATCTCAGATGTATGAAGATAATATTGTTATGTGATATAAATAGCATGTGTTATATGTATTATAAGTATATAGCACATAATAGTATGTGTATACACACACACACATATATATACACAATTATGGATATAGCACATATGTAAATACTTCATATATGGATGATAAAAATATGGCAGATGTTTAAAATTTATTATAATAAAAGGGATGGTCCTATTAATCCCCCTCCTAGTAGTCACCCTTGTTCCTACCACATTATCCCCTCATTCTTGCTACTTTCTGAAGCCCTGATGGCACCACCTTTCCATCTGATCATTCCTAGTTCGAGGGTTCCTCTCTAAGAAAAACCTCTCCTTCTGCAATGGCCAGTTTAGTTTATGCAACATGATTTTACCTCTACCAAAGGCCTGCAAAAGGTTTTGGAGGCCCTCCTCCCAAGGGCGGGGTGTCTCTGTTCAGGGGAGACACAGCCAGACAGCTGGGTCTTTTGTGCAGGGCTGGGGCAGCCTGCATGCATAGACGAGTTTCACTTTCATGCCAGGACTTCCCTGCCTTGTACGGCGCTGATTGGGAGGTCTGATGGCTTGTGCAATCATAGACTTGAGGCTTAGTCTAAATCATGTCTAAATCACGTCTTCCTCCTGAATCTGTGACACACAGCTGCTGCCTAAGAAATCCTGCCTGACAGCATGGGTCATGGTGTGTGTGTGTGTGTGTGTGTGTGTGTGTGTGTGTGTGTATCACAATATTTTACAGTGTTTCCAAAGAGCCCAGGAAGGCATTCATGAAATAGCAAGTGGAGCGCAGCTAAAATCAACTCCTGCTGGCTAGGCCAGCATAAATGTCAAGTGAAGGATTTTAAAGCCTTACAGTAGTTCGTACATAGCTTCTACATTTAGAAGCATTATTGAGTTTGAAGATAATGACAGTCACATGTTGAGAATAGAAGATGACATCTTTGCGTGTGTTCTTCCTCTCTGTGAGTCTCTTGAGTCCAATTATTGAAACTTAAAAATGCAGCACTTTAGTGCATGACTACAGAACCAGTGGGAATAATTAATACCAAAATTTTAAATCTATTTACAGGCCTTCCAAAACTTCAAGGATAATGGTGGGAGGGAAACATGCTTGACAGTGACATTTAATTGTGATTTCACTTTGAAATTTTCTTTTTAAAAACAATACGAGTTTTCAAAAAAAAGATATTTCACATACAAGTGCAAATTCCATACAATGAATTTGATCATTATATATAGCTAAATTGTACCAGTAAACTTAATTAAAAAAAAAAAATACTACTTAAAGATGTCTGCCATGTTGTATCAGCTCATGTTAATTTTATTCCTGTGTCTTGGTCTAATGTTGTCAAACCCATTAGCAGGGCATGTATTGGACTGAAGAATCCCAAAATCTAATTTTATTATTTAGGAAGGTTTTTCTACAAGGAAGAGAAGGTCTGGCCTGAGTGAACTAAAGCAGCAGTGACACTTGGTCTGTGTCGCTGGAGCTGCGGTGTGCTTTGTGGTTGGTGACATCAGTGAATCTGGTGTTGTTTAAGAGAACCCCATTATTTTTCTTACAAGTAGACACATATGTTCATGCTTCAAGGGCCACGGAGGAGGAAGGAAAGAGAGGGCATTTTTTTCTTTTTTTTGCCAGCTCTGGATTGTCTACTCCCAAATACCTCATTGCATGAAAGCAAACAAATGAATCCTTCCTAAGGAGGTCACCGTGCTTCATGCACTTCTACTGCAGGCGTCCTCCCTTTGCTGGAGAGCGACGTGGAGACCACCTTGTGGCTTGTGCCACTGCTCTATCTGCTTCCTGGCGTCCTGTGGTCAGGCGTGGCCATGGCTGGGTTCCTGCTTGGGGATGCGGGTGGGAGGCATGCACTGACCTCTGGCCCAGTGCTTCCCTGCCCCTGCCCCTCCCACCTGCAGCAAGCACCAGGCATGGTGGAGGCTGATGTCCCTGATGGCTGTGGGGAGAACCTTGCAGCTCATGCTGGCCCTCATGTCTCTGTGCCCAAGAGACAAACTCCCTTGTAGGGACAAGTGAGATGTGTCACCAGGACCAGCTGTGCCAGTACCCATCACAAAGTGACTACACCCATGCTGGGCCCCTGGCTTCTGCCCACTCCTCGGTCATTAGAATGGAATTTGCTGATTGCCTTAAACAAATTATGGTGAGTCCCTGGGGAAGGACCAGCTTTCCCCAAGATGCACCGGTTAATCGGGGTCCCTGTGGGAAAGAGATGATGAGCTTGATTGAGAAATCTGGGGAGAGATAAGTAAGGTGACTATTTACAAAGTTGGGGAGGTGTGGAAAGTTTTCACACAGGATTCCAGTGTCCCGTTGCTACTGCCTGCATGGCCTTAGCAACCCCAGGCTGAAAGGAGGCGGGGGAGGAGCCTCCAGAGTTCAGACAGACTTACTGCAGGTCAGATGCTCTCTGGAGAGAGAGCGTCCTAACCTCAGTCTGAGAGATGCAGGCAGCCTCCCGGAGAGAGTGGTCCGCCATCTTGCTATGAGCAGCCAGCTGCAGGTTTTTCCCTGCAGACTTGAACCTAAGCCAGGACCTTGAATGCACCTGGGAGCTGATAAAGGTATCTAGGTTGTTGTCAAAACACTCCCAGAAAACCAGTCCTGCTCCCACCAGATTCCTCAGGTTCTCATAGAAACTCCACACCTGGACGCGTGGGTAGGACATCTTTCTCTTGCTGTCCATTACGAGGCCACCATGGCCCTGTGTTAGTTCCCCAGTAAATGCTATGGACTGGTCACCCTAGTATTCCTGGATTCTTTCTTTGGAATTGCTGACTGGCCCCAGTCGGGGAAGGTTTGTCCCTTAGGGTGGATATAGCTTTGTTCCAGCCTCTGGTTCACCCAAGAGAAACAGCTGCTTTGTCTTTCTCCTCCAAGGGCTTCCCTTCTCCAGGCTCAGCTGGCAGGTCATGGTGTAGATGTGGCAGTCAGGCTCCCAGGGCTGAGCAAAATGGAGAGAGTGTGGGCTGTGTGTGCAGGGACTGCGCTCCCAAACCAAACCTGAGCTTGAGGGGATAGGGCAAGGGCGAAAAGACGGTGGGGAACAGTGCACTTTCTACCCTACCGAGCGCTAAGCACATGACCAAGTCAAAAAATCTTTTGGCCATATGACAAGTAAATGGGAGAAATGACCACTGAGTTATTAGTAATCCATGATAAATTCCAAGTTCTATGATGTTGTGGAACTTATCTTTCAAAGCCTTAGAGTTGTCAGGGCAACAGAACATACTTTATTAGTATTCGACTTACACATTTGCTTTCATTTTTCTGGCAGAGCTACTTACTTATTTGTCTAGTTAGGCTTCCAAAGTGTTCTGCTAACAGCAGTTATGGATAAGTAATATCTACCACTTTTATTAATATTTGTGTATAATCCAAAGACTATTTTTTTGGCCAGGACTTTTTGATCCTATGTAATTAGTTTTATTCCAGAACATTGTGGCACAACCTATGCTGAAGACAAAGTGAGGTTTGTGCTCTTAGCACTGAATGAATTCCCATTCTGAGTCATACTCGATGGCTAAATGTCCCTGCATAATCTTTCCATTATTTTTGTACCTGATAATATCAACCATAACAGCTCTAGTAATACCTTACTAAATTATATGCTAAAATGATGGCTGCTCTCATGACATTAATAACACATGCTGGCAGGGCTGTGGGGAGAAAGGAGCCCTTCTCCACTGTTGGTGTGAATACAGATTGGTGCAACCGCTGTGGAGATCAGTGTGGAGATTTCTTAAAAAAACTAGGACTCAAGGTTCTATTTGGTTCTGCTATTTCCCTGCTAGGTACATATATGAAATAAAAGAATCATACCACAGCGACATATGTGCCCCCATGTTTATAGCAGCTCAGTTTGTGATAGTTTAATCTTGGAAACAGCCCAAATGCCCATCAGTGGGGAAATGGATAAAGAAGATGTATTTTTTTTAAATTGAGTATTACTCAGCCATAAAGAATGACAAATTTTGAGTCATTTATATTCAAATGGAGGTACTTTGAGGACATCATCATAAAGTGAAATAAATAGGACATGTGTGTAAATACCATATCTTTTCTCTAGTAAGAAAAACTGAAGGTGTAAATGAACACCAAAATGGATAATAGGTAATGTGAAATAGGAAGAAAATGTGCAAAAGGGTAAAGGAAAGGGTGAATAGGGGAAAGTAAAGAAGGGAAAGAAAATATTTGATAGTTAAAAAAAGAAAAAAAAACCTTTATGTATATGGGGGTGGGGGTTTTAGGGGAGGGTAGGGGAATGGGAAAAAATGAGGATCAAGATGTGTCATATACAGGGACAAATTCTCAGTGTGGACTGTGATCATAATCTATGTAGAAAATGTACCAATAAAGTCAATTAAAAATAAATATTTTGAAGAAATATAAAATACCTTGAAGATCTTTGTGGCGGTTGAGCTTAATGTCAACTTGACTGGCTTGGAGCCACCTCAGGGATTAGGAGAGTGCACTTCTGGGTGTGTCTGGATGGGTCCTGGAGGTCTGATGCTGGATACCGTATCTGTCCCCTGCCTCTTCCTCTGTTACTGTTCTCCTCTTCACTTCCCAAACACTTTAACCCATCTTAAAGACATACTTACCTAATGTCATTTTTAATAGCTGCGAAGTATTCCATTGTACATATATTGCAATTAATTTAAATATTCCTCTAATTTTGGACCTTTGATTTGTTCTTATTTTGTTATTTATAACACTGAATGCACTGAAAAAAGTATTCATCTTTTAGTTTTTATCAAGTTATTAATTTTTAGGACAGATTAACAACAGAAGTGCGGGGTTACATGTAAAATGTTTTCAATACCTATTTGAAATAGATACTGTAAACTCATTTTGCGAAGGGTATCCCTTTAGGATCATCTATGATTTGCTTTGTTTCAAATAAAATGGATGTGCCTGCTGTTGCAGTTTTGGATGGCACGATACAGATGACACTGATACAGATTTAACTTGGTGAAGGCAGGCTTTCACTCCATCTCTTCATCACTCCACCTCAGCCCAAAGCAGGAGTGCCTCTTCAATCAATCTACAACGACCCACCTCTGTGCATGCTTCAACCTATCCGCGACTGTCCCCACTTATGTTTACGCCCTCTACCCTTTATTATAAAAGTAACTGAATTTGCATTAAAGACAGAACAATTCTTGAAATGCTCCCCAGAGTCTGCGTGGTGATCCCGCGTGCTCACCCTCCTGGTCTGGGCCTCGGAACCCGATCCTCGGCCGCCTGCCACCCAGACGCTGAGAACGACTACAGCGCACAGTGGGTATTTCTAGTTGCAAGCAACAGAAAGGAAGAGAGATGTCTGAGGTAGCAGCTTGCTGCATCCTGGAGGCTGGGCTGCAGAGAAGGGATGAAAACAATGCCTCAGAGTTGGTGAAGAACCCAGCGCTGCTGCCGCTGTTTCGGGACAGTCTTACTTGTAGCTCCTGGGTACCCCAGGTCCTCAGTTAGGGTTCCTGAAGGTCACTGTGATTCTTTACCCAGTGGCTACTGAGACAGTATACCACCCACCCCAGGTGGCACAGGCTGGGAGTGACAGTGGTCACAAGGCAGGGGTGGGGGACAGAGGACATACTTCAGTTCAAGAGGCCATAATAAATTACCATGGCCTGAGCGACACAACTTAATTTTTTCAGAGTCCTGAGGGCTGGAAGTCTCAGGTCAAGGTTCTGGTTGCTTAGGTTCTTAGCTTTCTCTTCCTAGCTTCTAGATGGCCACCTTCTTCCTGTATCTTCAGATGGTCTCTTCTTGTGTGTGTGCTCTTTGGTGGCTCTTCTGTAAGGACACTGGTTGGGTCAGGGTCCACTCTTATGACATGATTTACTTTAATTACTTTTCCACTCCATATATAGCAACACTGGAGTGAGGGCTTTGTCGTAGGAATGGAGGACGTGACGTGAACATTTAGTCCATGACACGGGCTGGTAGTCTCGATTTCTCATCTCTGAGTAGGGTGACTCTGGGGCTTATTCTAATCCATCTCCCAGCGACCCCAGTGGGACCAAAGGTTGGGTGCTTGCAAGAGTGACCTTCTGTTTAAGATGCACTGTAGCTCCCTGACTTCCTGATGAGTACCTCCTGAGCTTGCATCCCAAATAAATAATGTGTCTTCAAAGCCTTAGTTCATAGACAACTTGGGGGAGACTGACTTGGCAGGGAGTTTGGGGCCCAAAGACTTATTCTTGAAACAGTTTGCTTCAGGATGTCAGAGAAAAAGTACATCCCACTGTTCTTGCTTCTTGTGCTTGGATTCTAGGGGTGGGTGACATGA
>PVIR01043668.1:0-11583 GCA_004026965.1 Petromus typicus
AAAAAAAAAAAAAAAAGCCATCCTCCTGTCTCAGCCTCCTAGAGTGCTAAGATTACAGGTGCGTACCATCATGCTAGCTTGGATTTCAATTTTGATCTGATTTCAAATATTGAAACATGAAATTTGGTTCATGTGTGTTTTGTTTCAGAGGCCCTGGCCCTGGAATGTTCTGGTTCCCCAGGCCCAGAAGCCAAAACCCACTGATGGCACACTGAGTCCTGGGGCAGGGTGGCTGGCAAGGCCCACTTAGTACATTCCCCCCAACTCCGCCCGGAAGAAATGAGGCACCAGGCTGCATCTGCAGCCTCTGTCACTAGGTGGCGATGTGGGGCTGCACTACCTGCCTCAGACCTCCCAACTGGGTCCTAAGGTCCAGCAAACAATTTCAAAGCCTTCCAGCCTGGACAGCACCCAGCCCCCTTCCCTGAAGGATGTCCCCGTTGAAGTGTTCAGGCAGGGCTCTGGTGGGAGTGTCTGGTCCCTTCCCTCTCGGCCAGCCAGCCTCTCTGTGTAGCAGGCAGGGCGGCCACCAGCGAGGGTAGGAAAGAGACCCGAGGCAGAGGCCTGTGTCTGCAGGTAAAGGAATCCAACCTGACCAGCACGTCAGGGCTGCCTGGCCCTGCTCCTTCCCATCCAGGACATGACCGCAGACACTGCTCCCCAGGGCTGACTTGGGGCTGGGACCTTGGCAGAGCAGCGGCAGTGCCTGGGTCCCCACACTCCTGGGGAGGTGCCAAGCCTGGCTTCTTCCGCCCTGGCACTGTGCTTGCTGAGGTCAGGCGGCCAGGGTGACTCAGGGTGTGGCTCTCCTCCCTCCAGCACAGACAGGGCTGGATGGTTGGTCGTAGGAAAGGAGGTACCCACTTCTGCCCAGAAGTGTGCCCTGAGGCCGCAGACAGAACAACCTGCTCCTGCAGCACCTTGCCCACCAGGGGCCCAGGCTGGCAGCTGGGCTGTGATGCTGGGACAGGTGGCTGGAGTGGGGAGGCTGGCTGGGAATCCTGCGGGCACCACCTTTGTCACATCCCTTTGGGAGGCAGAGCAGTCCCTCGGGGGCTCTGCCCACGGGTCTGGCTCTACACACAGCAGTGTCATTCGTGGGCAGGTTGGCCCCAGCCCCAAGGCCTCTCACACTCCCTGCACAGTCACGGGCACCGTGGAACCATACCCTATTTCCAGAGGACCCTCTGTGATTAACAAACATGGCCACATTGGCACTCAATGTCCAGCTGCCCTGTAGTCTATACTCGCAGAGTGCTACAACTTGTAGACTCAATCCCTGCCGGCATGTGACAAGTATCTGGCAGGTGTCTGATGGGCAGAAGTCAGGCCATCAGCCACACTCTTGCCAGCAGGGCCACCCCTCCATGGGATGGTGGCTGTTCGGTGTCCTCCACTGCTGCTTCGGCCTCTTCCTGGCCAATTCCTGTCTTTTGGCTACATGCCACACCCTGCGCCGGCCCAGCTCCAGCCCTGGAAGCTTTGTGAATGAGCTGCTTACTTCCCTGGTTTCTGTCTTTCTTCAGCAGGCTGGCCACAAAAGGCACACCTGCTAGCAGGTACCAGATGTATAAAGCAGACAAGAGACCTAGCACGACCTCAGTCCTGAGCCTGACTTACACTGGCCCGGCTCCTAGAGCAAGGAAGCTTTCCGTTTCTAATAGACTCAGACAGAACAGGACAGCTGCCGCGTGTGCAAGTCCAGTGATGCACAAGCAGCTCTCTCCCCATGGGTGCGCTGACCCCATGCTCCTCACACCACAGGGAAGGCCAGCACGGCAGACCAGGGAAGCCTAGGCATGAGTTGGGGAAAGCTGGACAGGGATGGGGAGCAGCCAGGTATGCACACATCTGTCATCTCAGCACTCTGGGAGGCTGAAGCAGGAGGACTGCAAGTTCAAGTCCAGCCTGGGAAAGTCAGTGACTTAGAGCTTGTCTCAAGATAATAAAAGAAAGGCTGAGGGGCCGGGGAATTAGCTCAGTGGACCTGGCGCCTGTCTTGCAAGCGCAAGGGCCCGGGTTTGATTCTCTGGTAACCACATACAATACTGGGTGTGGTGGCTCATGCCTGTAATCCCAGCACTCGGGAGGCAGAGGCAGGAAGATAGCTGTGCTCAGGGCCAGCCTGAACTACAAAGCGAGATCCTGTTTTAAAAAAAAAAAATTAAAAAAAGAAAGGCTGAGGGTGTGGCCCAAAGGCACTGACTAGTTCAATCCCCCGGACTCCCAGATAAGTAAGTCATAGAGAGCTGGTGCCTGGTGGCTCCAGGGACAGACACAGATGAGGGTCACTGGCTTGCGCAGGGGCACACTCCACATGCTTGGCTCTGGGTAACACAGAACCCCAAAACACATCAGTTTTGACTCAAGACTTGCAAACTTGGAAGCAGCACTGGGTGCATGGCCCCGTTTACAGGGGAACCCACTCTGCGCCACCTGCCCGTGTGCATCACCTACAAGGCCACCAAGTTTGGTCTGTCATCCTCAGCGGCCACAGAGCACGGCACACACAATGACCAGGCAGGCGTGAGGCCACAGTGGGAGCACCAGCGCTCAGCTTGATCCAGCTCACTTACTGCAGGCTGAGGCCAGGAGGGAAGAGTGACGGCTGGCAGAAGACAGGTCACCTCCCCTCTGTGAGTGGAGGCCCAGGGCCAAGGTCAAGCTGCTGGCAACAGACAGGGAGACCATGGTTCTGCTCTGGGCATCAGGCCTCAGCTGTGAAGCCATATCCTCCAGGGCCTGCTGTGGAGACAATGATTCAGTGTCTGGCCCACGGAAGGCACAAAGGAGGCACAGTGACCTGGGAGCATGACAGAGAGCCCCACAGCCCTAGGCAGGACAGAGCTTCGTGGCCCAGTGCTGTCTGCACCCACTCACCCCATAGCTAACGACTCGAGGGGGGTCAGGCCAGCCGCTCTTGCCCTACCCGACACGCCGCCGTGGCTGGGTGTGGGGAGCTGGGCTTCGCTTCCTGTGCTGCATCCTGGGTGACTTTCCAAGATCAGATCTCTATGCCAAGATTTCCTTAAATTAATGTGCTCTCACCCTTTAAATGGGAACCTCTTTCCCTCCGAGCACAACTCAGCACGGGTTGTCCCATGCTTGGCTCTGGAAATGATGGGGCCCAGTGACAAGGGCCAGCCTATGGTCCCAGTTCTTCTCACTTTCCTGGATGATTCTGTCATCAACTATAGGCCACTGCTCTGAAAAGTCTGTATCCCTGAACCTTCTTTTATGTGTGTGGTACTAGGGACTGACCCCAGGGCCTCTGCACTGAACTACACCCCTAATCCTTTTAAAATCTTGAGACAGGGTCTCGCTAAGTCACTGTGTTTCCCAGGCTGGGCTCAAATATGCCATCCTCTTGCCTTAGCTGCCTACGGTCCCTACATGTGCTACCATCTGACAGGCGAATCCCTGCCCCCCATACCCTGCACATGGGATGACACAGCAGACACCCTGCTGACATCCTTCAGCACCTTACCTGCCTGCCTCTCCCACCTCGTCCTCCCCACTCCCCCACCTGGCCACTCTGAACGACCAGCGACGGTTCAACCTCTGGGGTCCTGCATGTGCTACCAACATCCCAGAAGCCTTGCTCTGTGGCCCCTGGATGAGCCCTACACACCCACCACTAATCTCACAGTTAGATGAGAAAGCCCTGGCTGGAGCTTGGTACGATGTCCATGCCTGTCACCCCAGAACACTAGAGGCTGAAGCAGGAGGACGGCAAATCTGAGCTCAGCCTAGGAAAGTCAAGATTTAGTGAGACCTTGCCTCAGAATTTTAAAAAAGATTAAAAAGGGCTGGGAATATAGCTCAGTGTGAAGATTCCGATCCCCAGTACCGCTCCCAGACATACTCCAAGCCCTCCCAGGGCAGCCAGGAAGGCTGGGCAGAGTGCACAGGATCACTCAGGGACATCAAGGCACGACTGCAATGTTAAGCCCTGGGCTCCTTCTGCTCTGTAGCCTCACTGCCCTGAGCTACGGGGCCTCCCGAGCCTGCCCAGTGTACAGAGCCCGACCCACAGGCCTTTGCCTGCTCTCTGGGCTCTTCCGGCGGCCTCACCAGCCTCCAAGGCCTCACCTGAGGTCCTTCAGCTGCCTGCAGTGCTTCAGCATGTCAGAGAGGGCAGGCACATAGACCACCTTCCCCATCATGCCCAGGTTGGCCAACGACAGGGACTGCAGCTGCTGGCACTGCAAGCCGATGCCCACCAGCCCCGAGCCTGTCAGGATGCCTGGTAGCTGGGCCAGTGTCAGGTGCCGCAGGAAGGCCAGCTGGCCGATGGCAGCTACCTCGGAGTCTCCGACATTCTGTGCCCTGCTGCAAGGCGGGAGGGAGTTGCGGATGGCAGGCTCATTGCGTGGCATGGCAGAGGAGAAATTGGAGCCGATGAGCTCGAGGTGCTCCAGGAAAGGCAGGCTCCTCAGCAGGGCCCAGAAGGGAGAGGAGGGCTGCTGGCCTGTAAAAACGCCAGGGTAGGTCTGCACGCCTATGCGCACCTTTTTGCCAAAGCCACGCGGCACAGCATGCAGGGCAGGCTGGGCAGGTGCACGGTCTGCTCGAGGGACAGAGTCAGCCACAGAACAGACAGGCAGGGACAGCGAGCGCAGGTGGCGGAGACGAGCCAGAAGGTGGCACAGGTGACGGCCCAGGCCCTCCGAGCTGTGGTGGTGAGCGGCAGAGAGGTTGAGGTGGCGCAGGTTGCAGCAGGAGGCCACCAGTGTCTCCAGGATGCTGCTGTCGATGTCGTCCTCAGCCTTGCGGAGCAAGGAGTCTGGAGAGAGGCAGTGCACACAGCCACTGAGGTTCAGGCTAGCCAGGCTGCGCAGGTCCTTCCCACCATTGATAATGCGCTGGATCAGGTGGCCGCCCGACAGTGTGCAGCGGCTGAAGCTAAAGTAGAACGGGTTGTTGAACTTCATGTGCTGAAGCAGGGAAGAGCCATTCAGCCAGGACTTGGGTAACTGCAGGGCGTCCAGGGCCACATTGCGAGCCATGGACTCCAGCAGGTTCTTGGTGGCCCCGCTCTCGGCAAAGCTGCCAGGCACAGAGATGAGGAAAGCATGCAGGTTCTCGGGCGTGCGGTCGCTGAGCACGGCCAGGTAGAGCCGCACCACTTCTTGGTTGATGTAGCCAGGTGCCAGCCGTGCATAGAAGACACGCAGGTTCTGGTAGTGGGGGACGTTGCTCTGGCCCACCATGAGCTGGCCCGAGAGCACATCGCCCTCCCGCGTGCGGTCCAGGATCTCAAAGTACAGCAGCAGCTTCTGCAAGCTGGCACAGCAGGGCACCACACCATAGGAGGGTGTGAACAGCGTCTGCTTGAGCTCCCGCACGCGGCTCAGCGTGGCCCGGCACTCACTGCTTAGCTGGCTGGCATCGAAGCCAGGACTCACGTCAATGGCCAGTGAGCGTAGCTGCTGCAGGGCCGAGAGCACCTTCGAGAGGCGCAGGGAGGTCAGGTGGCAGCCGGACAGGTTCACCTTCACCAAGCCACGGCAGCGGGCCACATGCTCGACAGTGGCGCCTGACAGCCAGTAGCAGCCGGCCATGCTCAGCTGCTGGATGTCCCGGCCGATCACCTTCACCAGCTGCTTCACCTTGTCCTCACTTGCCTGCAGGACAGGGAGGATGGGAGAAGGGGGGCTGAAGGCTGCCTGGTCCTACAGGGATGCTGGACCTCAGGAGCCCCCAGCTTGAGGGGATGCAGCAGGGAACATGGGAGAAAGGAGTCTGCTGGAAGCCAAACAGGAGGATGAACACCTGTCCTGTTGGGGATCTCCCAGGAACTGAAGACGGGGACTCTCACAGATTCCTACCACCACCACAGGAGCTAACAGCAAAAACTACCCAAATGTCCTTCCCCAGAGGAGGGTGGACTCAAACAGCGACCAGTCCATACCATGGTCTATTATCCGACATGCAAAGGAGTAATGAAAGTCACGTGCGGTGACACATGCCGCACAGAACTTGGGAGGCTAAAGCTGGAGTGGTACAAGTTCTAGCCCAGCCTGGGAAACTTAGTGAAACCCTGTCTCAAATTTTTAAAAAATAAAATAAATAAATAAAAGCCTGGGGTCTATAGCTCAGTGGGAAGGCCCTGTATTCAAACCCCAGTACCACATACAAAAAGAATGGTACCCAACACTGCACCCCAAACTGGAGGCTTAACTGCACAAAGAACTTGTCCTGGAACCTAGCAAGTCCACGCCCAAAGTAGGGATCCCTCCCAACACCACATCCATGTACTCATCCTCGTGGGGTATGCCACCCACCCTTTCACCCCAGCTGCTGCACAGTGTCCCCTGGTGTCTTATCCCCAGCACCTGCCCCGCCTGCCACACCTGGTAGTCCTTCTGTAGCAGCACGGTGTGCACCAGGCTCTTGTCCAGGCTCAGGGCCGCAAGCTTCCGGCACACGCACCGCACGTTCACCACCAGGTCTGTGCTGGGCACGTGGCTTAGGATGTGCAGCAGAATCTCATCGGAGAAGCCCAGCAGGTGGGCGCCACCTGCTACCTCTGCAGTGGAGGCTGGAGCCACGGTGTCTGGGGTCGATGTATCAGCAGTAGTCATGTCCTGAAAATAAGGGGAATGCAGGTTCATATGGGGTCCCCCAGGGCAGCCATCCTCGCTCTCTGGGAGGAAGCAGATGCTTTTACCAAATCTTCTGGGGACTCAGGACTTTTGCACTGTGCTACCTCCTGGCTCTTCTGAGTTTTTATTTTGTGGAGGGCATCAACTGACTGGGCCTTTGGACAAGTGACCCAGCAGCTTGTGTCAATGTGGGCCTCACGGGCACTGAAATGGAGAGGAGCCACCATGAAAAGCAAAATGACACCAGTCCCTACAGGGACAAGAGGTACCTGCTCATGAATGATGCCTTTAAATGTTTCTGGTTTTTGTTTTGTTTTGGTGGGATGGAGTTGAAGCCAAAGCCTTCACAATGAGCTCCATCTTCAGCCCTCTCTACCCTTTCCTATTAGACAGGATCTCACTAAGTTGCCAAGTGACCAAGGCTGGGCTCAAATTTG
The DNA here is from genome assembly GCA_004026965.1 of Petromus typicus. Classification (NCBI taxonomy): domain Eukaryota; kingdom Metazoa; phylum Chordata; class Mammalia; order Rodentia; family Petromuridae; genus Petromus; species Petromus typicus. The sequence goes on from PVIR01043668.1 coordinate 7,046, forward strand.
CTATATTCCTGCCTCAGCTTCTCAGAGTTCTGGGATTACTGGAATGCCCCACCATACTCAGCTACAAATGCTGTCCTTATGTTTATTTTTTTAAATTTTTTTTTAGGTTTTTGGAGACAGGGTCTCGCTTTGTGGTTCAGGCTGGCCCTGAGCTCAGCCTCCAACTCACATCACAATCCTCCTGCCTCTGCCTCCCGAGTGCTGGGATTACAGGCGTGAGCCACCACGCCCGGCACTGTGGCATGTGGTACTGGTTGCTGCTGGGTGTGGGTCTCCACACCCAGTATTGTTATGTGGTTACCGGGGAACTGAACCCAGGTCCTTGCGCTTGCGAGACAGGCGCCGGAACCACTGAGCTAACTCCCCGGCCCTATTTTTTTAAATTTTGAGATGAAGTCTCGCTATGATCCCCTGGCTTACCTTGAACTCTAAGCTCAAGCAATCTTCCTGGCTCAGGCAACATGCCCAAAAAAACTAGTAATGTTTTAATATCTTATACTCAGTAAAATTTTTATATTTTATACACACACATATATACATACACACATATGTGTGTGTACACGTGTGTGTGTGTATGTAATATTTTAGTTTTTTGAGACAGGGTCTCCCTTTGTAGCTCAGGCTAGTCCTGAACTTAGCCTCAAATGCAGCAATCCTGTCTCTGCCTCCCAACTGCTGGGATTATAGGCATAAACCACTACACCTGGCATTGTTATATGTGGTTACTGGGGATCAAAATCTTTTTTTTTTTTTTGAGACAAAGTTTCTCTTTGTAGTTCGGGCTGGCCCTAAACTATGTAGCGCAGGCTAGCCTCAAACTCACAGCAATCCTCCTGCCTCTGCCTCCCGAGTGCTGGGATTACAGGCATGAACCACCACGCCTGGCACTGTGGTATGTGGTAATGGGGATCAAACTCTGGACCTTGCACTTGCCAGGTAGATGGCGGAAATACTGAGCTAAATCCCCGGCCCCAATAATTTTTGGTTTTATTTTTTTCGGGGGGGGGAGGGTTTGAGACAGAGTCTCATTTTATAGTTCAGGCTGGCCCTGAATTCACTATGTAGCCCAGATGGCCTTGAACTCACAACGATCCTCCTGCCTCTGCCTATCAAGTGCTGGGATTACTATGCCCAGCCTAAGATTTATAATTTTATACAAACAGTATAAATTTTCTCCATTTCTCATTGTTTTGGAAGACCTCCACACCACTCTCTCTGCTTTGCTGTATCCTGTAGGCCAAGTCCAAGTGCTCCAGTCCTCCGGGGTTTGTGTGAGATGGGCTGGGCCTCACACTGACAGGAAACCCCGCCAGACACAGGAATGCACAAGATGGCAAGGGATGCGCGGGAGGAGACCCTCCCCTTCTGCACCATGCAGGGGACCCTCACTCAAATACCCAACCATGGAACCCCCCCAACAATGGCTCCCGCTACCTTTTCCAGAGACCAAGTCTACAAAATGTTTGTCACCAGCCTGTCCCTTCTGCCACTCAACTTCCTGGACTTCTGCATGGAAGGAAACCCAAGTTTGTGAAAAGCCCTCTGCTTCCACGGCAACCACGCTGCCACACAGCCACAGACTAGCTGCACCCCCTCACCCCACCCAGCCCTCACCAGCCCCAGGTGTCACAGAATGCTGCTCACCTGTTCTGGGGACAGGGCAGCGTCCTCCATCTTCCTAATGGGGAAGACACGATGACAGGTCAGGAAGGACGTCTGTCGCCAAGGTCAGGAGTTTGAGGACTTGTCTTGACACCACGGATTCTTCCACCATCCCTCTTTGGGGAGAGGTGATGGTCAGACATCACTCCCTCCTACCCTCATGACACGGGCCCTCGGCTGTGCTGTGTAGTGTTCTGGTCTGTATTTCCAATCACAAGTGACATTCCCTTAGCACGGTGCTTTCTGGGAGCTCTTAAAAACCAGACTCACTGTGGCAGGTAGCTCAGTAGTAGAGTACTTGCCTGACATCTCTGAGTCCCAGGGTTTGACTTCAGCCCTGCGTATGTGGGTGCATGTACACACACACACACACACACACACACACACACACACACACAAACTCACACGCATTCCTAGATCAGGATCCAGAAGGACATTCTCCATGAGAATCAGCATAATCTGTCAGGCTAGTGGCTCTGAAGAGCCCATAGGCCAGGGAGGAAGTACACAGGAGCCCCCCCTTTTTTTTTTTAAGTTTTTGAGACAAGATCTAGCTCTGTAGTTCAGGCTGGTTCTGAACTCAGCTTCGAACTCAGCAATCCTGCCTCTGCCTTCCCAGTGCTTACAGGTTTAAACTACCATGCCCTACACTGTGGTATGTGGTACTGATTGTTGGTGGGCGTGAGTCAACACACCCAGCATTGCTGTATGTGGTTACCAATCGAACTGGGGCCTTACACCGGAACCACTGATCTAAACCCCCAGGAGGCCCTTCTAACTTCCAAATTGTAGAGTTCTTATAGAAAGCCACCTCCTAGCTCACATAAGCAACAATGAGAAGGAGGCAAAGTACTCTAAAAACCTGGGCACTGAGGGATAGCCCAGTGGCAAGGTACTCACCCAGCAGGGTGCCAGGCCCAGGTCCCTCTCCAGTACCAACACACTGTGTGATAATCGATGTTATACTCTCTCTCTCTCAGTACTGGGAATATATCACTGTGGTATGTGGTACTGATTGTTGGTGGGCATGAGTTCTTATAGAAAGTATAACCAGGGACTCTGCGGTGATCTACATCTTCATCTTTTTTTTTTTTTTTTGAGACAGGGTCTCACTTTGTGGTTCAGGCTGGCTCTGAGCTCAGCCTCAAACTCACATCACAGCAATCCTCCTGCCTCTGCCTCCCGAGTGCTGGGATTACAAGCGTGAGCCACCATGCCTGGCATTGTATTATGTGGTTACTGGGGATCAAACTTGGGACCTTGCTCTTGCCAGGCAGATGTGGGAATCCCTGAACTGATTCCCTGGCCTGTTTCCATCTTTTTTATTTTGAAATAAGATCTCACTAAGTCACCAAATTGCCCAGATTGGACTCAAATTTGTGGTCTTCCTGCCTCAGCCTCCCAGAGTGTTGAGATTACAAGAATGTACCATGCCTGAGTTGTTGGTTTGTTTGTTTTCTAAAATGCTAGGAATCAAACCCAGGGCCTGTACTAGGCAAGCACTCTGCCTCCCAGTCAAATCCTCATGCCCTCAATTTTTCCTAACACCACCTAGAAATCATGAGAACTTAGAACACACACAAGCACACCAGGAATAAACCCAACTCCGTTCTCAGCCCAGGCTCAGTACGTTCCTGGACTTATCCTTCCCATCACTCCAAAAGAAAGGCAGGTAGCCTCTGTGCCCAAGGCCAGCAGGCATAGCAGGCACTGGGTGCAGCGGAGCCACAAGGCTGAGCTACCTGCAGCCAGTCCTGAGAGGTGGTCAGAGCCTGAAGTACCTGAACTTTCTGAGCTGGGGCTTTGGTAAGTGCAAGCATCTCAAACCCAGGACAGGCACAGGGGAAGCCATTAATAAGCTGGAGCTCCTGTGCACCTCAAAAAGGTAGGGAGGGCCCCATCTCCACCACACCCCTATGAACCGGGACAACACTTTAGCAAACTGAAATAGAGCTGCCCCATCTGAAGACTTGGTAACAGCTTCAGGTAAGATGCAAGCAATGCCTCGGGGCCTCTGCAGGGCTGATCCTGACACCCAGAAAGTGCCTTCCAGACTAGTCCTGTCAGCACAAATTCCAGGAGTCTCCTGAAATCCCCACCCAAGGCTGAGCAACAGCCTGGAATCAGACCTTGGCTACCTTTCCTACAGTGAACCATCCAGACAGATATGGACAGTGGAACTGCTTTAGAGTTTAAATATTAGCCAGGCACACCTGTAATCTCAGCAGCCTGGGAAGCTGAGGCAGGAAGATCCCAAGACTGAGACAAGTCTGGGCAATTTAGTAATTTAGTGTGGCCCTGTCTCAAAATAAAGAAAAGAAGTACAGTCCTGTAATCTCAACTCTTGGAAGGCTGAAGCAGGAAGAACTCTACTATAAATTCAAAGCCAGCCTGATGTACACAGCAAGACTCTGCCTCAAAAAAAAAAAAAAAAAAAGATTTTTTTTTTGAGGCAAGGTCTTGATTTGTAGTTCAGGCTGGCCCTGAGCTCACTATGTAGCCCAGGCTAGCCTGGAACTTAACCAATCTTCCTGCCTCTGCCTCCTGAGTGCTAGGATTACAGGTGTGAGCCACCAAACCCCCACACTGTGGTATGTGGTACTGACTGCTGGTGGGTGTGGGTCACCATGCCTAGCACTGTTGTATGTGGTTGCGGACCTTTCACTTGCAAGGCAGGCATGGAACCACTGAGCTAAATCCCCCACCCAAAAAACTCAAATGTAAATAAATAAAATGAGGAATGTAGATGGATATAACACAACACAAAAAAAGAAAGAATAAAGTTTAAAACTCTAGGCCTTATGTATTTTTCAGATAAAACTTTATTTCCTCGAAAATAAATGGTAAGTAAGTCCTACCATGAACTTTTTTTTAGG